>JAOWAY010452781.1:0-19921 GCA_028565895.1 Goniobranchus geometricus | reverse complement strand
AGTCACAGTATACTGACACCGGGCCAACCAGTCTTAGTACTGTTCTCATAATGCTGAGTGCCAAGCGAGACAGTTACTAAAATGCCAATTTTAAAGGCTTAGGTATGACTCGGCCGCGGATCAAACCTGCAACCTCCCGCTTCCGAGGCGGACGCTCTACCACTAGGCCATCTTATGGGTATATTCTTACATGTATCATAGCTTACTCTTAGTAATCTTCGATTAAACCACATCTCAGCAGCATTGATTCATGACTCATCTGCTTTCCTTAGAGTCCATGCTTTGCTTCCGTATAACAGAACTGGCCATACAAGCACTCTGAGTATCTTTACTTTCAGTGATTCAGATATGCTTCTGTCTTTCCATAAATGGTTCAAGTGAATCATTCCTTGTTTAGCCATTGTGATTCTGGGTTTTATGCAGTTGGCATTAGATGTTTTTATGGAGCCAAGGTATTTGAAGTCTTTTACTCATTCCATTGTTGTACCATTTATTTGAATTTGAAGAGACAGTACAATTACATAATTACTTACTTTAATTTCAAAAACATGTACAAGAAAATGAAACTTCATCTCCGATGCACACCACATTATTCAAATATTTTTTCTCTCTCTATTGCTAACAAATTGATATTATATGTGAAAACAAATGCACTTAGTTATTTATCACTTATTTATCTGCTTCTTCAAAGGTTAACTTTTTCGTTTATATCTATTATCTATCTATTAATATTCAATATCTATTTAGTTGTTTTGTTTTGTTTTTGTTTTTTGTTTGTTTGCAGTTGTTTTTTTTCCTTCTTAAACTTAAATCTTATCCACTATTTTATATATCACAAGTAGGAGATGATTAATTTAACAGAAATAGATTTCCCCTATCAGCAAAAAAACAAAACAAACAAAAACATATTATATGTGAAAACATTCTGCAGTTTCACAATGATGATTGTTATCTAAGTACAATTCATGTTTTGATCGTTTTCGGAGATCAATCACTATTTTCAGTCAGTAATGTTATATATTGAGCTTCACATTAACACTTTCTTTTTAAATCAAACCTTCTTTAAAGAACAGCTCCTAGAAAGGACAAAATCTGTGGTTATGTTCAAATATAAAAAAAGAAAGACAATGATAAACAAAGAATAAAGAGGCCATTAGCAAATTGCAAGACAATGACAAACAAATAATAAAGAGACCATTAGCAAACTGCAAGACAATGACAAACAAACAAATAAATAGGCCATTAGCAAATTGCAAGACAATGACGAACAAGTCTCCACAACTCAAGAAAACATGTAAAGGAGTTCAGAGCAGCAAATTTTACAAAATAATATTTTACAAAGCCTTTGATCATGCTCGAGTTAGCTTTTCACCTAAATCTTTTCTGTCAACAATTCTGATTTTCAAAAGTGTAACATTCCAATGCAATAAGGGAAAGATGTTACAGTTCTCATTTTTGGAAAAGCTGTGGTAGTACATGGCAATTCCTATACTGTTTTTCATCACAGACACTTTGATTTGATACATGAAGTGCTGTACATATACCAAAGGAGGACATGCAAGCAAACGGAGGCAAAAGTCTCCTACTTTTGGCCTCTTTCTCTTTTTCTCTATGTGTCTCTGAATTAGATTATATGGCCAACTTTTTAAAAAATTGACTGATCACTGTGGCCTCACCTGACATGAAAGAACTGATACAGTGTTTCTTGTCCTTACTTACCAATCAACACTGAGACCAAAAAGGTTGTTGAAGACTCCAACAATCATGAGTTGAAGAGCTTTAAAAGAAGTTCCACAAAATACACATGTTCCAACAATGACAATGATAGCCGCCAGGAGGGAAGCAAAGGGTGTGCGTCCCAGGCAGTCGTAGGCTAAAGCTAAGACAAAAAAAAATAATCATGTAAATAAATAAGCTGTTATTCACATTTTTGCAACATGGAAACATCGACCAATATTTCTTTTTTTTTAATCATTACTATGAAGTGGCTTATCATATGACAATATAAACATGACCAAGTAGCTATTAGGGTAATAAATTGCTTCAAAGAGCTTGCTTCCATGAAAGTGCACTAGATCCACAAGTAGGCTGCAAGATGTCTGGAATGAGAATATACTTTTGGTGCTTCCATCCATCTGCATTCCCTTCACAGTCTACTAGATCTCTCTATGGAGGCTAAAATCTAGGCTTTTCTTTTTTGAGAGGGGAGGGAATGTGGAATTGTTGACAAGTTGAAATTTGAAAATACCCTCTTGATCTAGATCTGTTTGTTAGTATATGAAGATAGTAGATACAGTAGTGACCGGCTAAATGTCCTCCAGCTAACAGTCTGTTATGCCTAATTGTCCGTTTTGTCGGAGAAACTTTATTTTCTATATCAAGTGGCTGTATTTATTTCAGAAACAATCCTACGGACATAAAAAATTTACAATCTTCAATTGCTGAAATGAGTCCAAATGTTGGCTTGAGTGCACCGATGTGGCAATCGATTGCAATAAATTAACCATTGAGAGTCTGGTGTGTTCACTGGTACATGTAGTACACGGTATGATGCAGCCAGACTTGTCATCACCAACCCAGTGTCTTCAGTTCATTCTCTACCCTTTAACCCAATGACAGGTTGACCTAGTTGGCGAAACCTCTCACCAAAAAGGTCTGGTCATTAAAATCATTATCTGCTCCCTTTTCACTTCGTGTTCGCCAAAGAATACATCTGGTGATTTATTGCCAATCATTTGTCCCTCGTTCTCTCTGCCATCACATTCTTTTTGACATCAAGGCAAGATTCAGTCACAAGTCCAATTTATGGAGCGAATAGATCTTTTCAGTCAATGTGTCTGCGTATTGCATTGTCTATCCATTTAAATATCAAACGATATCAAGAAAAGAGTAGAATGCTTCTGTGGGCAAATATGTGCACCTGGGTGGATACAATTTAGGCTGCTGTTATTCTCAACCGGGTTAAGTATAAAACTGGTATTGTTTTCAGCCGGATGCCAGCTCCGCCTGGGTGAATATATATACAATTGTGATCTCCTATTAGTGCTGGTTGTTTACATACATCCTGGCCTCCTATTAGTTGTTTACACATACATAGGGGTTTGGGCATTTGACACAATTTTCGTTTAGTATAAGAGGTTGGAATTCAATTATACATGTTCAAGGGCCTCACCACAAATGGTGAATTAGACATCTGTTGAACTGCAAATTTCAGACTTCCTGAATTCCAGTAGAGTGAAGAGGGCCTAGAAATTAATTTGTCTAGAAGTAGAAGCCATGAAGTCTCAAAAACAAAAAAAGATTAAGAAAAAAAAAAGAGTCAGCCTAACAATGAAACAAACATTTCCTTAAAAATAAAAGAAGTGTTGTGTTTTAGAGAGTAAATTAATTGGAAGGTTTCTTCGAAGCCCGGATGAGTATAAGCTGGCTGAGAATAATATCACTGCTTACAGTTTTAAAATCATTATAGGCCTATCTAGGCATTTAATTTCATTATGGTATGCTAAGAATAAATGCTCACGAGGTGTAGAAATCTATTTTGCTGTGATGAATTTGATAAGGTGGTAAAAGAAAATTAGGTTCAGGCTAAGTTTTTCACCGTACTGTCTGATTTTGCAGCTTCCTAATGACTGGATAGTTAATTGGCTGTGATTATACACGTTCCGGAACAACGTAAAGGATTTTCCTCTATGCACAGATCCAATATTGGAGCGAAATATAGACTTCTTGTCTATACACATGTCTAGTATCGGACAAATGTATAGGCTTTTCACCTCTATACAGATGTCCAGTGGTGTTGGATTTGCTGTATAGGCCTTGACCAGACAACCGTCTCGGCCTTGACTCTTGCCCTTAGCCTACTGCACAGGTAGTTTGTTTTTTGCAGTGGGACTTCTCACGTGACCTAGTTGGTATTTCATGAATGGATTTCTTTGTCTCCTTATTACATATCATGGTTCAGACCAGACAAGATCAAATTCTCTACAGACAGTGAGTGAAGCTGAATCAGGAGATCGACGCCATCTTGATAAGTGAGAAAAAGAACCAGACCACATGCGAGTGAAACATAGCAGGTTTAAGTCCTAACCATTATGACGAGATGATTAGATATGCAAAGGCCCACCTAGCAGTCAGTGTCTACTACAGCCTCATTTACTTTTATTCATCCTTATTCCTTCCTCTATATTTTCCATCTCTCTTTTCATGCTCCCCCCGCCCCTACACATCAATATCACATTCTATCAGCTCTACTGTTGGTTGATTCTCTTTGATCAAATGCAAGTCATCTCGCTAGTGACTAGTGAACTAATCTAGCCTATGCTGTAAAGGAACCTCTCTCTCTCTCTCTCACACACACACAAACATACAAACAAACAAATTGTAAATAAAATCAGGCCAGAGGTAAATTAGTCACAAAAATATCTGGGTCACTGATTTTGCTTATTTTCACACTTTATTTTCTTAAAGTTGCCTTACATGTATAGCCTATTAATGAAACACACCTATTGAAATAAAGATCATTCAAAGCACTTTCTGAAGGTGTTTTTCGATATTCTTTTTCACAAAAAACTTTTACTAAGGGCTTGTAAATCAGGTGATGTGAAGGCAATTTCGATGCACTCAGCAAAACCCATTTATATCTTTTCTAATTCAATTGCTCGTGAAACTGTGCCATTCGCGGGAGGGTTATAAAACATGAATCAATGAACACAGAATTGAATGCCAGTCATTTTGATACCAAATATGTTAAAATTTATGTTTATCCATAAAACACACATTATTTTATCTTAACATCATTGACAATTAAAAACTTGAACTACTAACACACTAACAACTACTCATCACTTCCCAGCGCAGAAAAAACAACAACCCAAAACAAAGCAGTGTTTATTTTTCTCGAAAACACTAGGAAACACTCAAAAACAATAGGAATCACTTAAAATCCCTCTGATACCTTACCCCCTTGCGCCGTCCAAAGCCTCGATTTTCGTCTCAGAAGATGAAATAGCAGCCCAATGGTTATTTTCTGACCGGAGAAAGAGTTCACTGCCAATCCGGGCTGCTACGGTACCCACAGAGCTAGAGAAATGACAAGAGTGAGCTCCCTTTGATGAACTTCACTATATAATATAAATGATTTTGAAATAATGTTAAATAAATCATCTTTAAAGTAAACTTCCTTTTCTTTGTGTTTTTCTTTTGATTTATTTAAATTCTATTAAATACAAATTAAATTCCCCTTATTGAACACTTTTGTTGTAATGTCACACGCGACACATTTTCATTACGATTAATTGAATTCTTAGTTCTAATACCCATTTAACATACTAATATGGATGCTATCCTTTGGTCAGACTTTACTTGGCTTTTATATATATATGCAGTGTGGTACTTTAGTAGAAATAAGTAGGCCTACCATAAAGTGTTTACAAAAGGCACGTGACCACAGTGAGATCTCGGTCAGCCTCATTGGTAATGCTATCCTCGACCTGTCCAAAAAGACTGAGATTCTAGCATAATCGAGGCTGCTGCAAACTGCTACTGCTGCTATTATTTTGCCTTGTGATACTGAAATTGATGATTTCATCCATAGGTACAAAGGTGATTTCGAGTGATTCCTAGTGTTTTCGAGTGTTTCTTAGTGTTTTCAAGAAAAATAAACACCCGGTGCCAGCAGGTCAACTCGACAGGTCTAGTCTAGCTTTTCTCAAAGAATTGCTTCTGATCCTTACCGTATCACTTCTTTCTTTAGTTAAATCAAAGGTCAAAGGCTTCCGGAATTATGAAACTTTCAGGACAGATCTCACATTTGCTGACAAGTCTATGGCCATTGAGTTCTGCTGTACTCGATAGCCTGGAAAGTGTACTCCATACTGCTTGAGGGTCTTCTCAATACTGTGGTCGGTCCACCTCATTAAATTTACATCTATAATTGTGTTTTTCTCCTGGGAAATTCAAGAAGACTGTTGATACCATGATGAAAGCAACGTATGAAGTGTTTTCGGAGTTTATTTTAGACCAAAATGTTTAATATGAACTGTATAAAAGGCATGCAAAAGCATAAAAGACGATAGATCGTCCCGCCACTCATGTCCTCTAACAGTATTCATGTTCATAAAGAGAAATGGTTACAAACTGTGCTGAATTTTTTTTACTTACTTTGAACAGTTTCCTGCGTTGTAAATACATCTAAAACGATCTCGGGCCTATATGATATATCCCACAAAGGTGCGCGAGGTGAGGTGGAGAAAAAGGACTAGTTCGTCCGCCATTTTCTGCTGTTTACATCTTGTTCATGTTATTCCCTTCTTTAGTTTTTTGACCCTGATACTCACATACAGCAATCACTGCACAAGAGTAGCCAATACATCACCGACTCACATTAAATGCAGATGTGTTTTATCTTCTTTAACATCAACCCCTACTAGGACACAATAAAATAAAAATACCTAATTAGATCATATATTGGAAACGTGGGCTGTGAGACTGGTGTATAAGGTAAAATAATTTCAAATACTTCTTGGTCAACTAACACATATGCTATTGTGTTATTCTTCCATTTGGTCCAGCCACCTTTCACTTCTATATTATGTCAAGTGTTTGGTAGATCTATATGGTTATATATATGATAACAGTCAGTGCATTCCTTCTCTTTTCAATGCAGGCAATCGCTCGATACTGCAGTAATCAGCTGATTGCTACTCCAGTAACCATGTAATAGTCAATAGTCTCACATTAAGATTTTGGAAACATATGTTGTTCGCTTCCAACTAATCCAACATTTTTAACACTTTCATTTTTGTTGTTGCGGTAGAAGTAGCATGCCTGCCTCAACCATCAATTTTCAGAGGTTTGAGGGGAATGGTCCAGTGTTAATAGGATGTCTCTTCTAAAAACTAAAATATTGTCAATAACTAAAGATAATGGAAAGATCCACTCACACATTATTCGACCACTTTTTCATATTTTCACAGGGGCAATAATCATACACTGTAATTATTTTCCTACCATCCATATATTGTTACTAGTTCAAGTTTTCGTCAGAATTATTTTCTTTGGAGAGTAGCCTAATTAAGCTGAGTGAAACTGAATGATAGAAGCATTACCATTTTTTTTATTGTCATATATGTTATGAAGCCAAGATGACAAATTTCCTTAAAAGTTCTGCCTCACGACATATTTCAGTAACCTTACTATGCCTACATTTGGTGGCAGGATTTCCATAACAGGGAAATTAAAAGGTGTATATTGATATGATACATACTCCTACCAATGCAAGCCTGTATAGAGATGGATAAAATAAAAATTGCACTAGAGACCGGTTTATGACTGACAATTTGGATGGAGCTGGGATAGTAATTTGTCTTTGAAAACCTCCCACTGGGTTGTTTCTGTTTCCAAATTTTCTGGATTTGAATATTTGTTTTGTTTAAATGCTTTTTATATTGAAATCCTTCCCATGTAGTTGCCCCTCAAGTTTGTTACACAAAATCTGAGGGCGAGGCAGAGCATTAATGAAAAAAGGAGATGAGAAATGCCTGACAGGAGCAAAAATTGAGAGGAAATGAGGTGTTATGGTGTCTCCCTTGTCATATAGCCATAATGACAAACTGGTTAATTACAGGGTAGCATAATCCAGAAATGGTTTGAAGAGTCTGAAAACTGTTCTATACCATACCCCCTATTGTATTACCATAAAGCTGTCAAGGAATGATGCTTCCATTGTTGTTGGGTTTAGAAAGTGGTTTATGCTCTGTCTTAATAAACAGAGAAATAAATGGTTCCCAGTTGCAATGAAAAAGAGTTGACTGATGCAGTTACTCAACTTACAGACACATTGGGGTTTTTGTTGTTTTGGTTTTTTTTACGGGTAGAGGAAATAAAAATGCTGATCCCACTCCTGTTGTTGGTAGTATTGCATTAGATTTAATAATTAAATCAAGGCTTACTAGTGATGATTTTAGAAATTAGGCCTAGAAGGGCAAATTCATAACACAGCAAGGCATTTGAACCTTGTTTATAGTGTGCCATTTTGGGTAAGTCTGAGACAGTATTAAATCAAGGTGTTTGGAAAGATTCTGAAGAATATCTTGAGACAAGGTTATTGGGGGCATTTCCCTTTTCTCCTCCCCGTCCCCAATCTTACCTCATCCCTGGAGGAATTCACCCCCGCTCAACCTCTATTTATACTCCATGAATACCCCAGAAATCCTTTCATATGGTTTATATACCATGCTTGTTGTGGTTTTTAGGGCTGCATTGGATTTTGAGGGAAAGTGTATCATACAACCATGTCGTCACGCTTATTAGATTAAAGCCTAGTTCATTTTTACCTTTTTTGAGCCATGCAAGAAAACAGGGTTTTTTTTACTTGTAGTTTGTTAGGTATACTCAATTATTTCTAATAAGCCCATCAAATTCATTAAAAGTCGTAGCAAAATGAAGGCATTGATATTTAGTGTTCGAAAATTGTATTAATTAAAAAAGAATTTGGCTTTTATCGTATGAGTGTGATGATATGAAGAAAGACTATTATATGGATATTCAATAAGGTAATTATTGATTAAGGTCTGCCATGGGGGCATTCTATTCAAGTGCCAGCCATGAATAATATGGTGCTTTCTGCTCACACTACCATATTGCATGCCCATTATGAGCATGTTTCTGGTCCTGGAAAGTCAGAACTAACCTGAAATCTGAAATTTTGGCGGAAGATGGGTGGAAGAGGGTATTCTCCAGGTTCTTACTAAAATCTTACACCTGTCTTTTATAATGTAGATATTGAATTTGGAGTTTGTCTTTCAATACTTTGGTGATGGATTTATCATGATTATCACGTATTATTATTATTTTTATTATATATATATATATTATAAAACAACTATAAATCCATGTCATATGTATCTCTCGCTTTCCTTGATTAATATCATTCAAAGTCATACACTGTCTGTGTATATGGTTCAGGTCTCTTTTGAAAAGCTTGTGTTCATGTTCTATGCAGTCTGGTCTGATTCCTTTTGGTCATGCATGTTTATTGCATCGGATCATAGTGCACACTTTGTTCTAAAAGTATTCTAAGTTCTGTGACTATGCTTTATTAACATTTTCAACAGACTTCAACCCATGTCATGTGACAGGTGTCGGGGAGCAAATCCAGCTTCTCACTATTTATTTTCTGTCTTAACACTCCTATGTTAGTTATGACTACTTTGTCGCACTTAGGACTATATGGCAGGTCCTTGCTGGCAGAATAGACTTGAGGAGGTTGTCTCAAAGGTTATACATCCTTTTCTTCTGTGCATTTGACATTGAATATTTTAAGAAGACAATTCTTCTTCCCCCCACCCTCACCCCCAAGTAAAAAGAAATAAAACATATCTTCTCAGGTTGAAAATCTATCTAGATAAGTAATATACTTGTGAAAAGTTGTAAACTCTCCACACAAGGGTGTCCCTTCTTGGTGTTGACAATTATTGTCAGCCTGAGGTTAAAAAAGACATACCAATATTATATATTGTCAGTCAAGATTTTGGATTAGCTGGTCTGGATAAGTTAATTAATGTAAGACTTGATGCTGAATCGTGACAGAATGGATTTTTCCAATGAGTTTAATTATGGAAAAGCATCTAATTTGCAACATGAGAGCTCAAAATCAGAGGAAAAAACTCTTGAATATTTTACTCTGATTATCTAGCTCAATATTGCAGGAGAGCATGCAAGATTTAATCATATCAGCTCCCAATCTTTTATTTTAATCAAGAAGATAAACATTTTCTCTGTTTGTTTCAAACACTTATAATTTGGAATCTGCCAGACTAACATTTCAAGTCTTCTTCTTTGGCTTATCCTGACTGTTTTTGGAGTTATCTCCCTTGTTCACCATTTTACAGCTGCTGCCTAGGTTTAACACAGGTTTGACGCCCCTCCTAACCCACAGTTCCATGACAGAATATTAGGATTTAATGAGGCTTTTACTCAAGCAGCGGGGCTTTCAGCCAATTCTGCGATTTTTGAGTGCCTAGGTTTCTTTTTCTTGTGCATCTTGTTCAAAGACCTCTGAGTGTATCATCCATCTCCAGTTAGAATAGGACTGGACTGAAATTTGATAGGGTGTAGAATTGGGGAGCAGGAAAAGAACCCAACCAATGATTTTTTTCCAGAAGACCTTTTTGGCTTCCACGGCATGCATGAGTCAAACTGCTGGGCTACAATGCTCCCCACTATCCACATATCAGTGATTTAACAAAAATGTCAAGCAGATTTATCTGGAAGTGGATTCATAGATTCTATTTTTGTCACACTGGAGAACATAGACGCTGTGTGTTCTAAAAGTGGGTTTACATTTTAGTACAAAGTGTATGCTTAGAAGTAAGTCATCCTTAAATAAAATCTCAGATTTTCTTCTTCCTCAGCCACACTTGGCTCAAACAACTAACAGCAGTACTATTTGCATGCCTTCTTAAAGACTTATCTGCCTCTTTCGATTCCACCCCACCCTGCCCTTTTGTCTTATTCTCCCATGTTATTTCAAGATGTACAGGACTTAATTTTGTTGTAACAGTCAGCTATCCTTGGAAAGATCAGCTCTGAACAGTCATGTACAAATACAGGTACAGTAGGTACCGGCTAAAACCCCAGAATCATCATGGGTGAACCATCTTATAGAGTCTCGTCAAAGTCCTGGAGCATATTCATAATATTTCTGAACACGGAGAGCATTTGATGAGCATATAAATTTCTAAACCGTCATAACAAAAGATTCCGCACTGTGACTGATTGGTTATTGATTCAGCAAATCATGTCATGGAACGGAAAAAGACAAGGACAAACTTAAATCATATTGAAATGAGAGCAGTGTTCTCATAGCTGACAATCACTTGTCTCTCTTTTACAGTTTGGCCACTGGTAAGGCCTTTAAACCTTCAATCTCTGAACATAAAAATGTTGCAAGTAAAGCAAACAATCTGTTTGAATATTTGTTTTTCTCACAGCTGCCAATTAATTATGACTCAACTACAGGGCCTTTAGAGCCTTGATAGATTAGTGAACAAGACACTTAAGAGCCGTTTCGCTATGTATGTGATTAGGACTCCATACCGCTTTGTTGACATGGCCATCTGGCCCCAAAATGGTGAAGGACAGCACAGCTCTACGGGTCACATGCCTTTTTATTTACAAAGAGGAAGTCAGCTCTTTTGTGTACGAAGAATTTATAGACAGCCCAAGCTTTCCTCTTGTGCCATGATAAGTCAGAGGTGTAGGTGTCAGATTGTATGTAGGTCCTATATGCATTTAATTAGTCAAAGTAATACTAGAAAGTTGGATTAAATTGATAATTTGTATGATAAGTTGACCAGGTTCTTAAGGGAATTGTTTGTACAGGACAGATTCTTAGGGTGAATTTATATTGTGAAAATTAAGTTTCACCAAAGAAGCAGGTTCCAAGGCAGAGAGTTCTGAGCCGGTACCTTCTGTACTCAGTGTCTTCAATAACGCTGTATCGCATTCTTTACACCTTTAAAAAATCGGGAATGGATCCCTAAAGATTAGCTTTAGTCATACACCTCTCAGATTTTGAGTCTTGTTGTATTGCTTCCATTCTTAGTTCTTATTAGCCTTTAATAGATTTGAGTTTGATTTTGAGTTTTCTTGTTTCCTTTTTATTTTTTTACCTGGGAGTGTGTATTTCACTTTTGCTGAGTGTCATTTTGGTGAAGGTGATTCTAAATTCATATTAAATATATAACAAAGATCTTCAAGGCTATTAATTTCAAGGAATCTTAAATGTCCTGAAAAGACTCCTGAAAATAAGCTTAAGTCATAAGGACCCTCACATTTTGAGTCAAGGGAAAACACTGAGGTACTGGTTACTATTCCTTGAGTTGAACCAGTTGGATTGACATGTCCGAATCATGTGTGTTTTATGAGTGATTCACATTTCCAATAAATTCCAAATTAAAAGTGGTGCAGTTGCGATATATATTGGTGGGATAAGACAAATGGGATCCAGGAGAGTGCCATTCCCTCAGACAGAATTGCAGTCACAGGCTTACATCTGTTGACAATAAGGCTCCGGAACACATTACCAGCAAGACTAAAAAGAACTCTAAAACCATGAAGATGTTGAAGAAAATCAATCATGTCCACAGTTTTTCATTTAATGGAGCATATCATTACACTCTATAAGCAATCTCGCAACAAGCAATAGACTTATCCTCAAACAAGCTTTCCTCAAAGACTTGAAAAATATCAATCCATCAGTCTTCATTGAAGTGAAGTCTCACGAAGTCTACTGGACCAGACTAAATTAATAATCATGTTCAACAGACAAGACCTATAAATCTAGACATGCCTTTAGAAGAAATTCTAGCCTATGACAAGACAACAAATGTATAGAATGTAGATCCTGGATCAAGCGTTTAACCCTTATAAAGCTAATGAGAACAATCATACAGATGCCTGGGGCTCTCTGACACGTGCTGCTGCGGTGTAATATGATACAGCCTTGTGCCTTGTAACCTGAGAAGTGCTCCAGTGTAATATACCCTACTAAATGGAAAATTTTAATGTTCCAAATAAGGAAATTGACCCAGAAGAAATCTTTAATATAACTTAAAGAGCTACCAATGGGGTTGCAAGTTATTTTTAAACTTTACCCCGGATCCAGGCTTTGTTATTGAGCATTGAAGTGGGGCTTCCCCAGCCAGCAAGCTTGACCATACTTGGGCCTTTTATTTGGCCCATTCAACTGTTTGCCTGCTTAGGAATTCACTTCATTCTTTCATTATTATTCCCCTTGGAAATAGAGGTTTTAGACCTGAGTCTGAGACTGAGTAGCCCCATTCCTCTGCCGCACTGCCATGATTGGTAAAATCAAAGTATGTCAGCAGCCATCAATCACCTGATGTCACTTTCGGTTAAATGGTGAGAGCTACTGGGGTGTCTTTGCTTTGATTGGACCAAAGCATCCTTGTAGTCACTGGGTATTGTTAATGCACACATTTTTTTTGTCCCATTATTTTTATATTTGTTAGAGGAATCGTCTTTCAGCCAATTCAGTCACTGGACTTTTTCTCTGAATATTTTTTGTCCAGTTTTTCTTCTGCATGGTCAACTTCCATGATCTCATATAGTGGGTCCATTCCCTGACATCATACATCAAAAATTAATGGATACATATTCCCTAGTTTTTCATGGATTTTGTTATTCTGTGTTCTTATTGTCTTTGCCTTGGTAAGTTCGAGGCAGTAATTGTTTTAAGATAAAGTACTACCACTTTGAGAGACATTCTGCTAAAGTCGTCATAAGAGGAAGGCCATCAAACAAGAGCTTTGGAAATCTGAACTGGAGAGATGTTATGAAAGACAGTGATGTAACACTCAGATGGATTGATAGACAAAAAGCTCCAAGTGTCAGCTAATCAAACTGACGTGACATTCATTTGAGATGATTATTACCATGGTCATAACTAGTCTTCAGAGGGAATGGGTGAACAGTACTACAGCCGGAAAGTTGGTTTTTTTTTTTAATAAAAGATCTGTCAGTGGGTAACATTTGCATTGGTGTTAACTTTGAAACAGGGCTCATAGCACTCCTTAAATCTTGTAGTCAAGAAAAACCTCAAGACAATGATCTAATAGAAACTTATTTTTCCACTAGTTTGGTTCCCTTTTTTTTAACCCATTGGGGGATCATTGATTCTCCAGCCATGTCATTGATAAGTGAATCAGGATACTGAAAGGCTGTCCACGCATACCTCCACTCCCAGATCATCACCCCATTGTTATGAAGGGCAACCAAGAACAATGGCCAGGTGCATGCTTTAAGACCTACACAGGCCTAAGTATTCTCTGGCGAGTCTTGCTTATTATGGTATTTTGGAAAATTGAGCTTGCCTAGCACTAATTCATGTGCAATAATTCATTAAGATTTTGACTTGTCAATCATATTGGGTGACAAGTTAGTGTTGGGATTGTATTAAAGAACGCAAGCCAATTGAAAAGTTTCTGATTTGTCAGGGGCCCTTCCCCTAAGGAAAGCCTCTTCAGTCATAACTAATCTTTATTCATTTTAGACAAATGATGAGACATTCTGCAAATGAAAAAGAAGATGTGACAACTTTTTAGATATAAACTCAGTAAGTCTAGACTGAACTAACGAACTACGAGTAACCCTAGTGGCACTGGTGCGGGTGTGTGACAGTACTTAGGTTTGGCTGATTCGTCGATATGAATCTCAACTGGAGGACCCGTCATGCAAAGGAGTGGGCGATGAGGACGTGTTAAAAGTTGACTTCCCATACCTGTCCAATAACCACACCTTCATTTTCACATTATTTTCAGGAATGGGAGGGAATGAAAGCTCCTGGTTGCATGGGGATTGCTTTCCTTTGGGGGCACCTGCAGGGGATCAGTGCACCCCGCATTGAGTGACCTGATATAATTCAATGTAGGTTTGAGAGTTCTGGAGTGGCACAACCTCCAATAGTAGGCAATTTCAGGTCCAACATGAGCATATCCACCATGGTGTAATACGACAGGTAGAACACGTACACGGAATCACTGACATAGACAAGGGTTATACATGAGTTGTTTTACCATCCCGGGATTGGCCCGTCAGGAGAGCCTGGAATGCCTCGAGCACATTGATGGGGTTCTTATTCGCTGCTCGTATTATTTACTGGCAGGAGGTCCTGGTGGAAAGGCCACAGTTTTGAAACTGTCGCAATCCCCACAAATTTGACTGAGCCCCAGTATCTGCGACATCTGTGATTGTTGCTTTTCTTGATTCCCCGTCTTTGGGTCCAAGCATTCTAAGCCGGAATGTGACGCTGGGATGATTGGATACTTTTGCCCACCTTTTCGTATGAAAAGAGTGTCTGCTCGTTAAATCAAGGTCTAGGCCACTTGAACCTAAAGTGCCTTTAACGTCTCATCATAAAGGATGGATTATAGATCTCGATCTAGATATCCAGAATGTAGACTTGATGACCTCTGACTGAGTGCCTTTCACTGGTGGGAATGTCTCATCATTAAGGATAGCCTCTTTTGTTGTAATTGATCTTTATTCATTTTAGACCAATGATGTGACATTCTGCAAATGAAAAAGAAGATATGACAACTATTTAGATATCAACTCAGTAAATCTAGACCAACATTAAGGAACTGAACTATCTACGAGTAACACTATATCCCCTAAAGGGAGAGCAAATGTATAGAAGCAATTGTTTCCTGGTATTTCTTCCTGATTTTCAGAGTTTAATCTACTAATACTATTTCTCATTTAAGAGAATTTCTTTTGGCCTTAGGGCTTAAAGGAGGAAACATTTAGAGCCCTGAAAGGACAATATAAGACTTGTGCCAAAATAGGAGCTTGGACATGACACATAATAGGCTGATATGTATTTTTGAACAAGCTAATGGCATTTAGTTGTTGTTGTTTTTTTTTTTGTATCAGGAATACCTGATACGTATGCAAACTTGACAGCACTGACCTCATTTATCCCAGTCATCTTCTTGGTGTCTCCTACGCTTTTTTTGTTTTTTGTTAGATTCATTTTCCATAACATCAAGGCTGTGCAACTTAAATTTCTGAAGGAGGTCTGATTTTATGTCTTTGAGACTTTTTTTTCCATTTTGATGGAGGTAGAATAATGTTGTATGATCAGTGGCTTGAGTACACAAACAAAACTGTTATGGTTTTGTTTTTTGTTTTTACCCTCTTTGGATTTTCTGTATATTTTTTCTTTATGAGCCTTATGAAAGTGAGACAATGTGGTATTGATTCCTTCTTGGGATTGTCTTTGGAATAGTTATGTCAATTATGTGTTCACACAACACATCATTCGCTAGAACTAAAACCAGTCAAGGAAGTATAAAAGAAAAGATGTTTCTTTGGGTTTTGGTTGGGGTTTTTTCGGGGGGAAAGTATCCAGGGTACATGTCTCATTTTAATGTCTGTGTGGTAACCCATTACAAAATCCGTCACAGAGTTCTCAAAAGCTCTCCAATCTGTTAGAGGTTTTGGTGTATTTTTTTCAGGAACTGCGATGAGCCCTGTTTAAATTGTGATATTAAGTACATGCATAGACTGTGACTTGATAAATATTGGGAAACGGGAAGGACCCATTTTGTGAAACCTGCCACATGTAATTTAAATCTCTGTTTTCAGTTACGGTAGTCCTGGAACCAAATGTCCGCGAACTTTACCTCAAAGAAGGGGGTATTCAAGACCTTCATTGCTATGCCAACACATCAGCTTCCAATAATAATCCTTTGGAATGGGAAACACCACCAGGTTCTGAAAAGGAACAGTTTAACAAGGCTACAATTTCAGGAAATGTGACGATAAACCATTCCCATCTTAAGATTCGAGATTTCTCACAGAAGGCTGTCGGCGAATACAAATGTAAAATTTCAATTCCTGGTACCACACAAACAAAGTCTTCGGCTATTCAACTTCAGTTGGTTAAGGGTATGTGTAATTTATTCCTCTGTAGTTCTGTTTTTCCTGGTCTCGTTTTTGATCCAGAGAGTGTTGCAAAGGAGACTTGTTTATCTGTACTGCTAAGTTATATTTGCTTCTCTAGTATTAGTGGTTTGTTGTTGATTTTGTAAAGTAGGGGCATTATGAACAATATGACGGTTTTCATGTTTAACTCACTGAGGACTAGTCCTGAAGGACTTAACATGCAATGAAGACTGCCGTTTTGAAAGTAGTTCTAAAAGAATTTAAAAATCATGCTATCCACATGATCCCTCTCCCAGGAACCCAAGGAAGTGTACCGTACCAAACTAAACATCAGAGAGAACATGTTAAAAGCTTTTTGAAACTTACACACTGAAATTTGTAGTCTTTTCTTATCTCTTCGAAAACTTTAAAAATATGGTTGATCTAGATGTAGGGTCTTATCCAGAATGTTGATCATCTCTCAACTCCAAGTTGCTAATCAAGTTGTTAGATTTAGTGCTTCATGATTATAAAAAGAAAGAAAAATTTATGATTAGATATGTGAGAGTTTGAAATCCCAATCCATCTTTATACTTTGATGAAAAATCATAATTTTTTTTACCTATTTCTGTTATTTTTGCACCAAATGAAAGTTACTGTGGATGTGGCATTTGATGAGGAGAATACTATTGGCATATTTTCCTAGCAGGTATTTCAAAACGAGAAGTAGGATGCACCCGTATGATGGCACATCTGTTTCTCCTTCGTTTCTGTTGCAATGATGCACCAGTACATGCCCAATTCAATTTTTGTCTTGTTATTGTTCTGAACTTTAGTGTAAGATCATATCTTGGTATTGGTGTAAGCGATTGATCAATTTATTCTTTCTCTTTGGGAATTTTTGCCTGTTTTAAGAAGTTGAAAAGAAGGGGGGGAAAACCCACCTCACCATTGTTATAAGATTTCTGCTCAAAAAGTTCCCAGTGGCAAATTCGTGAACTGACTTAAAATTTTAACACATGTTTCTGTTGCTGGCTTATAAGCATATGGGAGTTCAAGTAGTATCAGTCATGGCTGTAAGCACTTTGTTGAATAGTTTTCTGCGTCCAAACACATCAGAACAAAATTTATTGAACATGTGATTTTGGATTTTAATTTATGCCCTTAAAGAGATAGAGAGAGAGATCAAGGTTGCTTAAGTAAGCATATTGCTTAAGTAAGCTTACTACACAATGTGTTTTGAAAATAATGGTAGATCTTCCCTCAGTTAACTTAGTGCATGTACTATGCATCTTGCATTTCCAAGCTCTTCCCTTGCTGATATTGATATTACCAGTTTGTCCACTTTAAGCATGTACTAAATATCATTCTCTACCAAGCTCTTCCTTTCCTCATACTAATAATAATACACTATTTTGGCTACTTTATGCATGGACTACACATGATTACTAAGTTGTTTTTATACTAATAAAACATTTGATTGCTTATTACTAATTTATGTTGCCTAATGTAACCCACCTCCTCTTGCATCACTTAATCATATATTGTGTGTAAGAGAGAGAGAGAGACAGAGGGGGGGGGGATCTGTTGTACTGTAAAAGGAGTTGGTAGGTTGCATACCTTCATGGCAAACTTGAATAAAAAGAAAGTGATGGGGAAGTGGAAGAAGTAACAAAAAGAGAGGAATAACAACATAGAAGGCATTGTTCCTGCTCATTCAAAATTTATGGATTTGGACCCATTATTGTTATACAATACCTCAGTTAGTTCAATTTCTGCCAGTGAATGAAGGAAAATATTAAAGAACAACTTGTTTGTCAAAACAGCTGACCAGCCTCTGTGGCCTGGAATTTTATTAGTAGTCTCAATTTAAGAATGGCCATTTTCACACTCATTGCAGTCACTATGGGAGAATGGTTACCTATGCAGGGTCATTTAGATGTAGCTATGTCGAAGTGCAAACTGTGATTATGTGTAAAAAAATATTATACATCCCCCACCTTTCCTTGTGCCTTGGAAACCATATAAATTTGGTTGTGTAATGGGTTTTCACCTTGAATTAATTTTTTTTTATATGTATGTTTGTATGTGTCTTTAGTCAACTTATTAGTAATCTGAATTTGTGTTTTCAGTTACTGTAGTGCTGGAGCCAAATGTTCGTGAGCTTTTCGTCAAAGAGGGGGGTGTTCAAGACCTTCATTGCTATGTCAATACATCAGCATCCAATAGAAATCCTTTGGAATGGGACACACCCCCAGGTGCCAAGAAGGAGCAGAATGATACGGCAACGATTTCAGGAAATGTGAAGAAAATCCATTCTCATCTTAGAGTTCGAGATTTCTCACAGAATGCTGTTGGAGAATACAAATGTAAAATATCAATTCCTAGTACCGCTGTAACAAAATCCTCTTCTATTGAACTTCAGCTGGTGAAAGGTATGTGCAATTTATTCCTCTTTAGTTTGGCACCTAACATTTATTGTTTCTTGTTTTAGTTTTATTGTTCTCCCGCAGATTTCATGAAATTGGGTATATTATTTATAAAGAAATGTCAAGGCCACTAAATCGGGTTTTAAAGGGGTTTTTTTTTTTCATTAGAATTAAAGTTACTCAGTAAGCCTTGTTATAAATTTTCTTCATTTACAAATATTTAAGAGCTGTGGCAGAGTTGTCATTTTGTTCAAAGCAATAATGCCTAGTTATGCAATTATGTTATCTGGAAAAATGAATAATGGAAAGATTGTATATTGAAATTTTTGCATTACTACATTTTATGGACTCAATTGGATTTCCTTTTATTATACTTTTTCCTGAAATTGAAATATTAAGTTATTTGCAAATATGGCTTGGTCTTCTGTTTTGATGTATATTAAATGGAAAATAATCTCACAAAGACAATGGATGTGCTTGCAAAGTTATCTCTGTATTTGTCTTTTTATGTTTATTTTGTCAGAGACCAAAAGCTCAGTCCACTTTAACAAAGAAGATGAAGAGGTCAATCTTTTTTGCAAACCTGAGCTTGGAGAAGGGAGGGTAATTGAGAGTGTGGAATGGCTAAAGAATGAGACCTTGGTTACTGAACTGGATGAGAAGGACCGTTTCAAAGTTGAGGAAGACCACTCCTTGGTTATTTCCAAACCAAGTAAGACAAGGGATTGAGATCAGCACATTCTTTTCTTATCCTTATTTCCATTGTCTTTATTTATATGTTACGAGTTTCAAAATATGAACACAACACCATTTTGTCAGATTACCGACAGGTCTATCAAACAGCAGTTATTCCATACTATTTATAACTTACCTTTCTATGTTGCTGTGGAATGTTTGACTTTTTGTCTCCTTTGAAATTCTTTGTGGGTCTGGGTGAAGCCATCCTCAAATTTTCCTATAACCTTCTCAAACCTTTTTTTTTTTTGTTTTGTTTTTTTTTTTTTTGTTTGTTTTTTTTTTTTTTAATATCAATTATTAAAACA
>JAOWAY010452670.1:0-13183 GCA_028565895.1 Goniobranchus geometricus | reverse complement strand
ACAGTTGTACACAAACGTTGGTGTTTTATTTCACTTTCCTATTTACACTTTCTCTCTGCGTATCAGTTACTTGATATCAGAAAGTATGCTTCTGTTTTCTACTCACATGGCAGTGGATGAAGAGAACATTTTTCAATTTTTATGTCTTGTATATATATTTTTATATGTGAAGAGTGAGGAGGAGGAGGGGGCGGGCTCAGGTGGTTGTTTCATTGTCTTATTGATCAAGAATCATTACGCACTGACTTGGGTGTTTAGAAAGCCATGGTTTGGGCCCCCTTCATGTTTGTCCTCTCCCTTCCCCAATGGAGATTACAATCAATCTTGTCTGATGAACCCTTTATTTCAGTAAATTTTCATGTCTGCTCAGTATTTTGTAACAGGGGGGACAAAAACCTTGTTCAATGGGAAGACAACTGCTTTCAAAATGTTCATTATTGACTCAAAGTTATTTGTACCGCGATTCTTTCAGTTTGTCCTTCTCTCTCTCTCTCTCTCCCCCAGCCCCACTCCGCCAATCTCATTTTCATAATTTATTACTCCAGAAATGTGCTGCTTGCTTATCAACTGTTTTCTTTTATCCCACTTTCAAGCCGCAATTTGACCTTTGACATAAGAATTGGAATTAAGATGCTTTAAGATGATGGCGCAAATCCCTGCTCTCTAAAGTATTGTTCTGTATCTCTCTCTCTCTCTCTCCTCTTTCTCTCTCTATTTCTCTCCTCACTCTCTCTCTATTTCTCTCCTCACTCACTCACTCTTTCTCCAAATTTTGATCATCCATTCTGTTACAAATTTTTTTGTTCTTTCCTCATCTTGGACAATGTTCGTCATGAAATTATATGATCTGGTTCACGTTATTGTACTTGATATGAAGCTATGCATTGTTCCAAGTTCATTATTAGAAACTGAAATCATCTTTCTGACTTTATTTTTTTGTCCAAATATTCACATTTTGATTCATGCTATAGATCTACACATTTGGGGATTCATCTGCTTATTGACTGCTAATGTTTAAATTGACAAATGAATTTGATAAAGTGAAGTTTTACCAAATGTAATTCTACAGTTCTGATATCCTTAAACCTGCCAATCTACAGTATTAGTAATGTTGTTTGATACATTTTCAATCATTTTATTTCTACACTGGTAGGGGTATTAACGTTTGGCAATGGGGGGAGGGGGGGAATTCTCTTTTAAGTCAAAGGAGGAAAAATAAACTCATTGACCTTGTCAGGAAGGGCATCCAACAGGCTTCCATCTTTGCTACATCCAAGTTCCTCTTTTCAAAGAATGTGGACATTTTAGATAGTGTGGGTAGGAATCTTTTTAGAGACAAAATCACACAGAAGGCACATGGCCACTGGGCCTTGTTTTGCTAGTCAGACAAAAACGTTCATGTTTGAATATTTCCAAGTCCACCTTCACCAAAATGATTATTTTGGATATAGACCCAATAAGAACTTATTGGCAAATAGATTTTCATGTTTGAATGTTTCCAAGTCCACCTTTACCAAAAAGCAAATGATGGATTTTCATGTTTGAATATTTCCAAGTCCACCTTTACCAAAATGATTATTTTGGAGATAGACCCCATAAAACTGATTGGCAAATGGATTTTCATGTTTGAATGCCAACACTGGAAGCCTCAGTGCTTTTGGGAGCCTTGGCCTCTTGGGCATATTTTTTGTGAATCGCTCGTTTTATTTCCAATTACCTGCTCTTATGAAGGCCTTAGCTCGATAGGCATTGACTTTCCTAGAATCCAAATCTTTAAGTTGAAAAACATAGATAATGTTGTAAATAAACATCTGTTGTTGTTGATAAAAGTTTGCAGCAGGATTGTTTAGAAGAAGAACTCACAGATTCTGACTGTACGTGTTTCATCTTGAAAATGCACAAAAGTTGCATTTGAAATCACTTAAACTTTTACTTCATTTGAGATTGTCTTTGTATACCTTTTGACGTCAGCTCTCAATATGAATTCTGATTGGTGAAGAGATTGAGTGGAGCCCATAAATCATTTCATGTCTAAATTCATGGCTGAAGTGTTGCTACGATTATGGACAAAAGATTTACAGTAAAAATTTCGAAGCTCTCCCCATTGCCAAAATGGTGTGACAGTCACAGTTATTGGCTCTTTTTGCTTTTAAGGATCATCAGATCTGTTTCGGGCTGTCACCGTTTAGAAGAAAGAGGTACTGTAGCCTGCTTGCTTTCATTTGGAAATGAGGCGCCATTCACATTGCTCTCGTTTTGGCTTTGTTTTGGTAAAAATTGATTTGTACATGTAAAATTTTGTTTCTTTAAAAAGAGAAAAAAATGGAATCTCATATTTTTGTGGTTGAAATGCTATTCCTTATTTTTATGCTGAGAAAAAATTAATCCAGTCTTGTCAATGTGGATATGTTATCTTCCCTATGAAATCTGTACATATTCTTGTTAAATCTACAACTTATGATACTGTATGAATCATATCAATGCCTGCTTTTAAGTGAGGACTTTCTATATTTAGAAGTCAGTGATCAAAACATTCTTTTGGTCCTGAGTGGCATTTGCCTCCGCTGTTTGGCGTCTTGACTGAAATAGAAAAGGTTTTGGCCAGTTCAACAAGAAATCCTGGACTCGGCTTTCAGTGCCCCATTTTTGTCTTCAATTGTGAACCCGCATCTCTGTTATTCCCATCTTTGCCTTTGTCAGATGTATGGATTCACTTCTTCTGTAGACCTTCCTTGACATTCCCATTCAGACTGCTTCAGATAGGGGAAAGGCTTTAAGTAAGTCCCTTTTTCTTGTTGTATGTGTTGTATTGGGAAAAAGGATCGGTCAACTCTTGCCTTGGTTTTTTTAGTGGGCATTTAGTACAGCGAGAATAGCTGACTGTGTGTTTCACACTTACCTTTGTGAGACAAATATGTCAAGAGTAGATTGGTCGCATTGGATCAAGGGCTTGGCAAGGTCAAGGATGAGAACCTTATGAGTTAAATTCTTTCCCAGGTAGCTCAGCACGACAGCCTTTCTCAGAGTGACAATAATTTCATATCCATTGCTTTAAGTGGGGAAGACTACCATACCACAATATCATCATTACCATGCTGTTGATCATTACAATGTCATTCAAAACTGAACGGTTCTATATTTATAAGTATGTTAAAATATGTTGATTCCTACCCAAAAAGGATTATAAATTATTATATATAACGTCTATAATGTGGTATCATGCAGTCACACTTGTTGTACCATTCAATACGCCTGTTGCTTTCAGAATGCCTGTTTTGAGGATGCACCATAGTGTTGGGTGAAAGGATGATGCTTTGTGACCTTTCTGTGTGGGGACATGTCGGGTAAAAAGAGGGGGGAAAACCAACACTTGTAGTGGGGAGGTTTCAGTGCATTTATATTGAAATGATTTGAGTCCTTCAATGTTGTGAGAAGCTAGATTTATAGTTTGTCCCAACTAGGCGTAGAGCTCCTTTTAAGAAGACCAAGATACAGCAAGACATGGCCGTTGTCATATTTACGTCTAGCCATCAGGAAATCCTGTATCTGAGTCTCAGTCTCAGTGTTCTTGTGTGACAATTGTAAAAGCTTATCGTCGCCATCAACCAATGATTGCCTAAATCATTTTTCAACATTTTGAGGTAGCATTTATGGAATGAGTGATATTATGACTCGAAGCATCTGCCCAACATGACATCTTCAAACTTTTGAGTCGTTAATAATTTTACGGGTAAAATGGATTCAGAATGAAGACAGAAATTTATTTTCATTCACGGAGGAGGAACAAAAAAAATTCAATGTATAATGCTTTGTCAGTGTTTTTTGAAAAAAAAAAAAAAGGACCATTTCTAGCATATCAGATGTTATCTGTTTTGTCTTTTCCCATTCTAAGGTTTCTTTCCCAGAACTTTTTTTTTGTCAATAACTGAAGTTTTTCATCTGCTGAAATTTGTGTCCTCAAATGGCTATTCACTTCCCAGGAATGTGCAGGAGAAAGGAGCCCCACTCACCTGGCCTTGCCCAAGCTGGCTGAGGGCACATTTATTTCTCTTCCTTCATCTACAGAAAAGGATTGTTTAAATTTGAGTCATTTCTGTTGCGGTCTCATCTCAAATCAGAACAATTCCTTACTCAGTCTTCCTATCCATATGTACTTTTTCAGTAAAGTTTTTTTTTTTTTTAAATTGTTTTGTTTTGTTTTTTTGTGGTGATAGGCCCTATATTTATGGGTTGTTGTTTTCCCTGTAAAGAAATCTTACATAATTTCTTCCTGGCTTCATTTCATAATTTCGGGTCTAAGTTGGAGTGAAAGCTACGACCGTTATCAATTTTGTTACGACAATTTTTTTGAAGAATTTGATTTTCTCTATAAGAAATGCCTGTTTCACTGTACACTTTGTCCAGTTAGGCAACTTCCTGGCTAGAGTGAAAGGAAAAAACCCCAGAAAGTTTTGTAAATCCTACTCTGTCGAACCATAGACCTTTCCATCCCAGTTTCTCAAGTCTTGTCTTGAAGACCGCCACGTCTATGCTGATTATATGGAGACAATTTGTAGGTCAAATCTGTGGTCTAAATGTGTGAAAAGACATCTGTTTATCTTAGTATTGCCACTAGCTCTGTCATAGTGAGTGAGTCTTAGTCTGAAGTCAGGTTGCTCGGAAAAGTCGGAAATTCAATGTCTACCCGGAAGTGTCTGTCAACAATGTTATTCTCATTTCATGGGCTGTTCATTTCACTGGTTACTTCATCATCATCATGTCAACTACCATCTGATATTTGTATGTGATCAGTACTTAATCCTACACTCACAAGCACTGATTTATTGAAGGTGCAACAATAAACGATAAAAAAACAAATCGAAAAAAAGCAACCCAACAAACTCTTTCACTGATTACTAGTCCAACTATTTTAACTTAAACTTAAATTCATTTTGATTCATTCAAATGTTGTGTTCCTCAGTTGTCTGATTTCTCATTTTCCCCAATCCAATCAGATGTTTGTATTCTTTAATTGTCTGTTATTAACACCCCCCACCCCACCCCCTCAAATTTTACTGTTCATCTTATTACTTACCCCTAATTTAAATGTTCCATATTTGAGTCATCTTGATCCTGTCAGTGACATCTCCCTCTCTCTCGTTCTCCAACTCCCTACCTTTTGTCTTGTCATACTTGTGTCTGATTCCTTTCAAACCCCTCTTCATTCGGCCCTCCCCTGACCAGTCAGCTAACATATTTTATGGTAAACTTTCAGGGTGGTAGTGGTAACGGCTCGTTACCATAAATGGTGACTATCATCTGTGCACCACTGCCTGGTTTGAATTCTGTTTTGTGCTTTGTTGTTTGAGTGTGTGGGCCTAGACAAAAATGCCATCATGCTCAATATATTTTTAACCTCTTGTTTGTTCCTCTACTGTCCTAGGTTTTTTTAACATTTCAAGAGTGAAAGATTGAATGTTAGAATCTAGATTAACCTTTTGCTTCACTGCTGTGTTTGGTGCGGTAAATCCAAATGTTGTGTTGATCAGGGGCAGTCAATTGCCTGTCAAAGTATTAACTTTCACCACAGCAGTGTCTGTTTTCTTGTGGTTTTACATGTCTAAATTGAAAGGATATATGATCATTTGTAGTAGCCCTGAAGGGGTCAAAGTTCATCCAGTTAGCTGAGGCTCAGGTGTTGGCACACTGGATGACTTTTGGGTTTGGTTTTTTTTTTTAGGGGGAGGTGAGAGTTAGAGCAAGCTCTTTGGTATGAAAGCTTAGGAAGGAGAGTTTCAGGATAGTCAAATGATTAGTGATGGAACAGTTTTGTTTGTTTAGTCAACTTACAGATGGTACTGGTAGTCAAGTTCCATGTTGTTTTGATAATGGCCCTTGAAAGATAAAAGAAATTTTTTATTTTTTTTTTTCAAAAGGGAAGAAAAAGTTACTGTTCTGGGCTTGGCTTTGACAGAAAACCATGAACAAGACAAAAAAGGTGGGTGCCAAGAGACAGTAGCTGTGATCTGGTTGGTGGGAACTCGAGCAGCGAAAGTGTTTGTAAATTTTATATAGGATGAGTTTATTTTTACTCAATCTTGATGACGACAGTATTGAATGGAATGGCCGTGCTCAAGCTATGATAAGGATTGTGTTTGGGTTTGAATACTTTCATCTCTGTCAATGCTGTCCACTCATAAGGATCACCTTTTCTTTTGCCTGCCTGTACATATATTACGGTAATGATTCATGAGGATGTATATCATGTGGTTTAAATGCCCTTTTTTTTTTTTTTTTTGGTCCCCTCTCAATGATTGGAAGTTGGGTCAAGTCGTAATGAATTTGGTATTGTTTTGATGAAGGCAATTGAATTATCGGTATGTCTGTTTGATAGTAGGCCTATGTCATTTGTTCCTTTGTTAATTGAATGCTGATGCAGCTTTTGATGATGACAAGAAATATATCTATGTAAATGTATGTGTACTTCAACTAAAAAGAAGAGAATTGACAATGTTAAGAATTCATTTTAAAATCAAGTTAAAATAAAATGTAAAAAAAAAATTATATTTAAAAAATGTACAAAAAAACATTAAAAACCTGAAAAAAAATGTAATGAAAAATAATACAAAAAAATGAATAAAATGAAAATTACAGCCAAAAAAAACCCCAACAAAACAAAAAAAAATCTAAAAATCAAAAGAAAATAAAAACTAATAAAAAAAAACAAAACTCAAAAAACCAAGAAACTCATTTGTGTGTTTTCTTTCTTTATTTGGTGTCTCATCATTCTATCATACTCAGAATTGAAAGAACAAGTCAATGCCACCACATCAACTCAACAAGGTGTAAGATGATCCTGTCACCGCACTTACCGACTGTCCCCGCTGTTTTTATCATATTTTCCTTTCCTTTGCCCAAAAAAATTGCTATGGTTTTGGGGTCAACAATGGTACCGACCTGTACCCCCAATGTTGGCCTAATCTAAATTTAACCTTTTCGACAACACTATATTTAACTACTATCCATCCAGTCATCTATAAAACAAACTCTCCCATTAATCAATTCATCCATCTACCCATCCAAACCTTATTCCAAACATCCATCAAATTCTTTCGATCAATTTTTAAAATCTATCCACATGAAACAACACTCCTGCCGATGAAGCTGAGAGAGACCGGGAAACCGTTCTTGTGCCGACTCCTCGAGGCAGAAACATGGCAATACTGTCTCATCAGGCAAAAGATGGACGGATCTGGTTGGGCGAGCCTGCAGCTCAGAGATGCAGGACTTCATCTCCAAATATATTCAATGTCCCTAGAAATAAAGTACCCAACACTGATAACAAAAATCGTCCCATGGAAGTGTTAGGATTTTTACAAGATGAACAGATGATGAGTGAGATTGTGAACAGCGCAAATGACAAAGGTCACGGACAGAATTGTGAGAGAAGGAAAGATATAGAATTGAATGCCGCTTGGGAATTTTTGTGATGATTGGAGCACAGAAACAAAGCAAGCTGACATTATCAACGTTAAGTCATAGCAAGGCGGTGGGTGCCGATGCAGAAGTCCCCACGTTTGATCCCTACTGGTTCAGGATTTTTTTTTTCGTATGTCCTTCTCTTTGTATTGTCTTGTCTCCACCCAACTGGGGTTTCACTTTTTTGTGTTTCTAGCATTTATTGAAGTATTAAGCCCCAAGCTTCAACCTGTTTCTTAACCGATTTGCTATTTAATGCCGATACAGCGGCTCTATTGATTTTCAATATAGACCCAGAGCCGACACATTGGCTTTCACTTTCCCATGTTTAGATTGATTCGTTTTCTTCTAATCCTAGTTTTTCAATGATGACTAGTTGACTAAAATGCTAAGGAAGGGTCAAACGAAACATTTTGAGCCGGCTACGGTGCTTTGTTTACAAGTTTAAGTGTCGAACATTTTATTGACTTCTGACGAAGAATTGAAAATGGATGAACCTAGCATGTACCCTCGTCGATTTACTGCACAACACGCAACCCATTTATTTCTTGATTTAGCTGAAGAAGAAGAAGAATTTTGTAGTAGATCTAGTTCTAGTGAAAGTGAAACCATTGATAGATCTAGATCTAACAAACGTAGAAAGATCAGTGGATCAAATCAATATTCTAGATCTAGTAGCAGTGACAGTGATAGATCTAGGGACAATGGGGCTTCTCAGCAGGAAATTCCAAGGGCTAGAAATGATAATAGTTAGGCCTACTAATACTAGTAGACAGCAGGCTGGTTCTAATTCTTGGGTTTTGGAAAGAGCAAATAATGATATTCTATCCACTGACAATCAGTTAAGATTTCCAAATGGTACATTGTCTGGACTAAACCAAAATTTGCCACTCAACGAAAACTCTTCGCCTTTAGATGGATTCAGTCACCTCATGCCCATTGAACTCATCAGATATTTAGTTGATTGTGTCAATGAATAGGCTGAATGCTTTCTTGCACAAACAGAAAAATACTCCAGCCAAAAAATATGCACTCGTGAAGACCTGGTACGATGTAACAGTGGGTGAATTTTAGATTCTTTGCCGTGATCGTTGAATTGGGACTTGATCCGCATCCGAGTATCAAAGACTACTGGAGCCTCGAGCCTCGACTCCAAACACAGTGGTACCATGATCTGTTCACTAGGCCTAGATTCGAACAAATATTCCACACAGTTTTACATGCAAGCGAAGCAGAAGCTACTGGACAAAACAAAATTGAACTGTTTATTAATATGCTTTTAGAAAAATTCCAACAAGCATTTTACCCGTTTGAGGAAATAAGTATTGATGAAATGGTTGTCAGCTTCCAGGGACGTTTCAAGTCAAAGCAGTACAACCGGTCACAGCCAGAAAAGTACCATAGCAAAACGTATGGCTTGTGTGACACAATCTTCTCGCTATTTGGCGCTATACTCAGTCATCTGCCCTTCTGGAGTACCTTTCAAATAATTTACTTCACTGGTACAGTCAATGTCAATAGAAAAAATTTCCAGAGGGAAATCAAGACCTTAAAATTGACTCATCGAGAGGCAGTTTTTTTTTATGCCGTTGATGCCATCTGTACAATGTGGCGGGACAAAAAATCACGAAAACCATGTATTGTGTGCACAAATACTACATCTGCGATGTCCACCACAGAACAGCAGAGAGCTGTAAACAGCAACTTAGTGCAAGTCACAAAGCCTCCAAAGAAGTGACAACTATAAATAGAAATACCCACCAAGGCCTATACCAACATAACAGGCTAGTCTTTGGCATAACCTCAGCTCCAGCCATATGGCAGAAGACCATGGATACGATCTTGCAAGGCCTGCCAGCGCAATGCAATCAAGATGACATAATCGTCACTGGCAAAGGACAATGAGCACCATCTTGAAAATCTTCGCGCCGTCCTTAAACAATTACAAACCTTTGGGTAAAAGGCAGATTTGGAAAAATGTCACTTTCTCAAACCGGAAGTGATCTTCTGTGGAATAAAAATATTGTCCCAAGGTTTGCACGAAACAAAGGACAAGATCGGGGTAATTATTGACGTGCCGGTCCCAACAACCAAAACCCAGTTGCAATCTTTCCTCAGTCTAGTGAACTACTACCACAAATGGTTAAATAACATTGCTAGCATTGCTAAACCCCTCTACGATCAACTCCAGAACAATGGCAATCTTAGTTGGTCCAATGCATGCCAAAAATCATTTGATACTATCAAAGAAATGATTTCGTCTGCTCAAGTTCTCATACGTTACGATCCGAACTTGCCTCTCAAGCTTGCCAGCGACGCATCACCTTACGGCATCGGCGCAGTGCTTTTGCACGTAACTGAAAATGGTGATGAGAGACCCAGTGCCTACATATCGTGAACACTCAGCCCTACAGAACAAAAATATGGTCAAATTGACGAAACTCTCATGGTCATTTAAGAAATTTTTCAACTATCGCTTCACCTTCGTCACAGACCATCAACCACTAAAGTACATATTCAGTCCCACCAGGGGAATTCCAGCCATGTCAGCTGCAGGGCAACAACAGCGATAAGCTTTATTCTTATCAGGTTTCGACTAAAAGATAGAATACATAAATTCAAAATCGAACACAGATGCCGATGGTCTCTCCAGACTTCCATTGCCAAATACATGTACTGCAACAGACGCTGACGACATAGCAAATGAAGTTTATTACTCTGAAATCATGACTTCACTAGCGAAAGAGTCACGGCATGACCCCATTATTGCAAAGGTCATCAATCACGTCAAAAACAACCAATGGCCAGATTCTCACATACCAGATATTATGCAGCCATACTACAACAAGCACCAGGAGTTACTCGTACAACAAAACTGCTTGCTCTGGGGATTCCGTCTCATTGTACCAGAAAATCTGCGTAAGAACATACTGTCTATGCTTCATGAAGGACATCCAGGAGTAGCCAAAATGAAAAATTAAGCTTGAAGCTACGTGTTGTGGCCAGGCATCGATTAGGACATAGAAAACTTCTCAAAATCATGCAACGGATGTTCAGCTACTCAACCTGATCCTCAAAAAGCACCGTTGCACCCTTGGCATTGGCCCGACATGGTGTGGCAACGTCTTCACATCGATTATGCCGGTCCTTTCATGGGATCCATGTTCCTAATCGTAATTGACGCTTTCTCCAAGTGGGCAGAAATCACCCGTGTGTCATCGTCGACAACCACCACTACAATCGACATCCTAAGATATCACTTTGCCAGATTCTGCATACCAGAACATCTTGTCAGTGACAATGGTCCACAATTCACTTCCGCTGAATTCAGAGCATTCATCTGAAGCAACGGCATCAAACACACCTACAGTGCACCATATCATCCCGCAACCAACGGTCTAACCGAGCGTATGGTTCAAAGCTTCAAGAAAGCAATGAAAGCTTCAAAGGATAAAGCACTGGATAAAAATAATCATTGTCTCCCTTTACCCAATCATGTATCATCTGAGATAGACCTGCCATCAGAGAGAGACACCCCTTCTCAAACGCCCAAAATGCCTTTTAAAATTGGCTATTTGAATGCTCAGACAGTAAGAGAGAAGACTGAAGACATCGTAGAGCTGATTACCGATCTAGAATTAGACATGCTGTTCATTACAGAGACATGGCTGCTCCCTGATGGAGATACGTCTGTCACGAACGCACTAGCCCCTCCTGGCTACACTCCATACTCGAAAGCTCGTGTAACCCGGCTTGGCGGGGGCATTGCTGTTGTCTACAGAGACTCTTTAGAGAGGCACATTTCAATAGACAAGAGCTCAAAAAATCAAACTACGTACGAATCCCTGCACGTAACCCTTGATCTGAAATCAAAGTTTTATCGCTTCATGTGTGTTTACAGACCACCATACAGTCAAAAGAACAGAGTCAGTGTACCTGTTTTTATCAAGGAATTTCATGAACATCTGTCTTCAGAAAATGTGAAAAAAGGACAGTTAATAGTGTTAGGAGATATTAACTATCATTATGAAGTCAGTACATGTAGTGTTGTGAAACAGTTGAAAGAGATCATTGACCAGTCTAACATGAGACAAATCATTCAGGTGCCAACCCAGCGTGCTGGCCATACTCTTGATTGGGTTATCATACCTCAGACACAACCAGAGGTCCTCACTGCACATACCGTCCTAGACATTCCAATATCAGATCATCGTACTATAGTTATGGAGCTGAATACCACCAAACCTCCTAAACGTATGCAGTCTGTTACGTCAAGAAATATCAAGAAGATAAATTCCAACGATTTTCGGTTTGATATCGCCTCCTCTTTGTCAAACCTGCCAAAAGTTAACATCGATAACTACAACAAGGCACTCAAAGATGTCCTGGACAAACATGCGCCGCTCACAACTCGCTTCATCAGTCAGCGGCCTTACGCCCCATGGTACTCGGACGATGTGATTGCTGCAAAGAAAGAAGTACGCAAAGCAGAAAAGAAGTGGAACAAGACAGGACTGACCATCGACAAGGATATTTACAAGACCAAAAGAGCCGAGTGGAAGAAAAACATCAGAAACGCTAAGAGACAATTCTTTCTTTCGACTTTTGAAGAGAACAGAAATTCGAGCAAACAAATTTTCGGCCTTTGTGACAAATTGCTCGGAAAAACCAAAACATTGTCTTTACCTAAAAGTGTGTCTGTACAAGAATTACCAGAAATGTTTGCTAATGCCTTTAGCAGTAAGACTCAGAAGATTAGAGATGACCTTAGTTCTTGTAAAATCTTTGATGATTTCGAAAATTTCAATGGTGTCAATTTTGATTGTTTTGAACATGTTAGTGAAAAATATGTAAAGACTCTTATATTAGAGTCTCCCAAGAAACATTGTGAACTTGATCCCCTCCCCAGTTCTTTAGTATCGTCATGCATTGATGAAATTGTACCTGTTGTGACCAAAATTATAAATCAATCTTTGAATGATGGAATTGTCCCTGAAAGTTTTAAGAACGCTTTTGTCAAACCCTTACTCAAGAAACCAACCCTTGATCAGGAAAATTTGAAGAACTATAGGCCTGTTTCTAATTTGCCTTTTTTATCAAAGATCCTCGAGAAAGCAGTGTTAAAACAACTTTTATCCCATCTCAATTCCAACGGTCTAGTTGAGCCATTCCAGTCTGCTTATAGAGCTAATCACAGCACAGAGACAGCATTGTTGAGGGTTGTAAATGACATTCTTCACGAAGTAGACAATAGAAAGGTGGTTATGCTCAACTTATTAGACCTCTCAGCTGCGTTTGATACAATAGACCATAACATCCTTCTTCGAAGACTTGAATTGACTTTTGGAATTAAGGGATGTGTCCTGAAATGGTTCATGTCCTATCTCTCGGGCAGATTTCAGACAGTAGTCGTGGGAGATCAAAGGTCCTCTAGATGTCCACTAAAGTATGGTGTGCCCCAGGGGTCAGTTTTGGGTCCAGTTTTATTTGCAGTTTACACGCAACCACTTGCTGCTGTCATAAAGAAATATAATGTCTGCTACCACCTCTATGCAGATGATACCCAAATCTATGACTCTTTTCCCCCACATGATAGTGCTCACTTCTTTCACAACATTGTTCAATGTATTCAGGAGGTGAAAAAGTGGATGGACGAGAACAGATTAAGGCTGAATGATGATAAAACTGAAATCATTTTGTTCGGTAGTGCTAAGAACCTGGAAGA
>JAOWAY010452559.1:0-13188 GCA_028565895.1 Goniobranchus geometricus | reverse complement strand
AGAAGAAGAAGAAAAAAGGAGGAGGAGGAGAAAAAAAAGAAGGATGAGAAGGGGGAGAAGAAGAAGGAGAGAACAGGAAGAACAAAAAGAACAATAACAAGAAAAAGAACAAGAAGAAAAAGAAGAAAAGAAAGTTTTCGCTTGAATCCATATGATGTACGAGTTGGGTTTTTTCACCCCCAATTTCATATCATTAGCATTTTAATTGTTTCTGTCCCCATTGGGTTTGTTAACCATTCTTTGACTCTATCTTTATTCCTGAGGTATACTTGACTTAATATCTCTGGTTTCTCATCTTTTTCTGGTTTTTTTTTTTTTTTTTTTTTTTCTGATTTTTATCCTCTCAGACTTTTATATTCCTTGATGCCTTTAAAACCAACTGACCAAAGGATACAAGTACCAAAAGAACTGTACGGTCCATCCATGTTAGTTCTGACCATGATTGCTCTTCTCTTGTACCAAATGAAGACGGCCGAACACAAAGTTGTGAGTTTTATTATTCGTGTGTGGTTTATTGTTGTATTTTTGTTTGTTTGTGTGTGTGTGTGTTTGTGGGGGGAGTCAAAAAAGAGCTGATTTGGGATTTTATTTTGCCACTTCATTCCACTAACTGTTGTCATATTTTAGGATCTTGCAAATGGCTAATTATAGATTATTTTGTAAAGAAATAAAAGTTAGAATAATTTTATCATGTGAAATTAAGGAATTTGATCTGATGATTTTTTGATTTTGCATTTTATAATTTTGCACGAAGGAAATAATCAAATTCAGTATATGGACAGTAAGTCCAAATTAGTGGCTTACTTTTGTATTTTGAAATTGACTATAAAGATTGATAAATCACGCTCTTGGCGTAAACAAAATGTCATTTTATCATAGTGATTTGTTTGGCAACTGATAAAAAAGCAGGAAAAATCTTCAAAATATTAAGGAGTCACAATCACATACAACCTAAAATGAATCTAGTATGTAGAACACAATAACATCAAATGCCATTAAAAGAAGTGCATTTATAGCTCGGAATGTAAAGAGTTGCCCATCTTAAACCCAAACACAAGCCTACAAATGGATTGTGAGACCAATTCTAGAATATGCCAGCCTAAGTAATAAGGAATCCCGATTAGAATATGCCAGCCTTATAAGGAATCCCAACTAGAATATGCCAGCCTAATAAGGAATCCCGACTAGAATATGCCAGCCTAATAAGGAATCCCTACTTCATATAGGCCATAAGACATTGTACTTATCTTTTTTTTTCTACTTGCTATTGTCCCTATCTTTTTGTGTCTGGTGAAGGATATTTGTCTGAAACATTACATGTTTTGTCCTGTCTTTCATTGTAATTGAATAGCCGCTAATATTTTATGCATTACACATAGGACATGGACACCATAGAAAAGTATCAAGGGAGAGCAGCGATGCCTCTCATCAACATATACTCTCCCTTCATACATGCCTCTGACCTAACCAACAACATTGGATTTGAAATCGTAGCAACACATAAGAAAAGAAAACAAACTGTGTCTCTTCCACAAAATTTACAACAAAAGCACCCTGAAAGTGCTACTCAATTGGACATCCACAGACAAACCAGGACACATGGAGCAAAAGGAAAAGAGTTAGGTGAGGAAAGGCTCTCCATTACACCAGTCAGAACAGATTCTTATCACCATTCATTCTTTCCATCTGTGCTTTGCATATGGAGCAATCTCCCTGACCAGGCAGTGGAAACAACCCACCCTGAAGGCTTCTCCCATAATCTGTTTAAAAGCCTATTCATCACGTCTGTGGAATAGATGTGACAGGGCGACAATATTGTGTGAACTGTGGATTTCCCTGACTGGGGTTACCGCAGATTTCAAGAGAAGAGAAAAAGAAAAGAGAAACCCAGATGGATCAATTAGAATAAGAAAAAATCCAACATATTTACTTATGTTGATTGAAATCTTTATCAGTACTATGTTGGATCTAAAATGAAAATCAATAAAATTTCATAGAAGGGAGCTTATTTGTTTTAGAAGTTATGTAACTGGATTATCATATCAACGCAGTATGAATGTTGATAATTCCAATATTAAACATGGGAAGAACGGTTTATCATTAAGCTTGGCAGGCTTTGCACAAATGCTTTTCTACCATTTTAAGGGGGTCATGACTTGATCAATGTTTGTTATTTTTCGTATACATTTCTTGTGTTGAAAGTAGTCCTTTCAAGCTGAATCAGCTCACTGGACCAGAGCTTATCCCGGTTTCTACGGATAGTGACAGACGTCATCTATTACTCCCTGAACAGGATGCTATTGCAGAGTACTTTTCCTGCTACAGCTGTGCCCATTTTCACTTGGACCAAGTGAAGCAAAATGGGTAAATTTTCGTGCTTAAGGAAAAACAGCATGTGTTTGTTGCGAGAATTGAACGTGCTTCCTTTTGATCAGTAGGCCAACACTTTACCACTGAGTACAGTACCCCATCACCCTAAAGGTAGATAAAAAAAAAAAAAGGATGAGAATGGAATTAAGTTGAACATTTTAGTTATCTGAATAAGTTGAACGCAGACCAAACCAAAAGATATCTTGCCAGTCTCTTAGATAACTTGAAGGCATGCAAAGAAAACATCTTCGGCTACTTACGAAACATGACAGCTGACATATCGACAAGCGTTGGCCAAATACTTTGTTATAAGGATTATGGCTTGCCTTCACCTGGATGCTGGTTACTTTAAAAACAGGTTTCAAAAAGCTTCTTTTGTGACCGTTATCATTGAAGAGGTGTCCTCATGTAATCCGTTGATGTACATGTGTTAAGTTTTGAATTTCTGTTCCGAAAATACAAACTTGATGTATTGCTCAAAAGTATTTCCTTGTTATTTGTCAAATTATGAATATTTAAAGTTGTAACACTTTTTTTTAATGGCTCAGTTATTGATGTGAATCATATTAGGCTCAATGTTTTTATTTATTTTTCATTACTTCAGGAGGAAGGCACTCTAATGGGTTCAGCCTTTTTTGTGTGTTTTGCCTATTGGATTGGGGCATCGACCTTGGTGTGGTTTATCTCTTATGTTTGCAATACCAGATTAGCCCTCTTACAGTCTTTATCCATGATGGTAAGGCAAACAGATATGGATCAGAAAGAGTGAGACTCCTTATAGATGCTTTAAATCTGATCCTTAGCTTCGCTCTACATAAATGAGGAGGAGGAAGAGGAAGCTCAGATCATTGACTGAAAAGATTTAGTTAGATTCGTACCTTAAAGTCTTATGTTTTGGGTTTTGTGATGATTTTCATTCCCACCCCCAACCCATAGTTTCTTTTTATTTCTTTTTTTTTGGGGGGGGGAGAGGGGGATTGTAAATTTGTTTCAGACATTTTACTCATTGATACTATAATTACAATACAAATTACAAATTTTAATGCTGCACACTCTCTTCAGGGTCTAGTGATAATTTGATTTTTAGTTCCCTACCACATTTTTGTGCAACTTTTTTCAAGAATCTTTTTTTTTTTTTCTTTTTTTTTTTGAGACAGTTTTTTAATTGCATAAAATGTTTCCAGTATTGAAAAAGGAACTTTTCCATCTTCAAAATTATAATGATTTATAATAACCCTTACAGAATGTAAAAACTTGCACCTTTTTCAGGGATATGCTCTTTTTGGTCATTGCATCGTTCTTTTCTTGGGCACAGTCATCCACACTTCTCATGACCATATGGTTTTCTACCTCATGTGGGCTGTGATTGGAGGCTTATCAGTCCTTAGAATGGTACGTAACAATTCTGCTATAAAGGAAGTAGGCGAAGAGGGTAATATGTGATTTATGTAAAATGATATCCACTATTAAGACAGGGAATTGCCTGGATACTGTCCGACTAAGTAAATTTCAGGAACTAGAGCTGGAGATAGCTTAAATGAAGCTGTGTCTCTCTCTGTGAGTGAGAAAAAAGGATGAGATTAGAAATTAGCACATTAGAGAGAGTACTTTGAGTGAAAAAAAGAATGAGATTAGAAATGAGCACAATTAGAGAGAGTACTTTGAGTGAAAAGAAAGGATGAGATTAGAAATTAGCACATTAGAGAGAGTACTTTGAGTGAAAGGAAAGGATGAGATTAGAAATTAGCACATTAGAGAGAGTACTTTGAGTGAAAGAAAAGGATGAGATTAGAAATTAGCACATTAGAGAGAGTACTTTGAGTGAAAGGAAAGGATGAGATTAGACATTAGCACATTAGAGAGAGTACTTTGAGTGAAAGAAAAGGATGAGATTAGAAATTAGCACATTGGAGAGAGTACACAGAAAAGCTGTTTTGGAGGCAAAGTTCAACCCAGCAAAGGCTTATGTTTTTACAGGAAGTGTGGTTCTATGACCTACTTTCGTTATAAATATTTGTATCACAAAGTCACAAGCTCCCATTGAATGATTGATAACAAAAGTAATGTAGACTACATTTTAACTTAGAACAACTTTCAATCTCATTGACTTTTCTTCTAGTTTTAACCAAAGACAATTTGTGGTTCAATTTCCCTTTATGGCGTACATATGTATAACGATTTTCTACAAAAGTATGTCGAGGTCTGTGACCCAAAGACAAAGCATTCCCACTTCCTCTTGCCACATATTCAAGCGCTGCCTGCTTTGCAGATTATGATGTGCTGTGACACATATTAATGGTATGCTTTTCACGGATGTTGACTTGAGATTGCTAAGTCATATTCGGAGGAGAGATGGAGAATATATTTATCAAAATCAGGCTTTAACTCTAGTAATCAGGGAGAATATTTAAAATTTTAAAAAAGAAAGTCTCTGTGAAGAAATTTAGATGGATTGTATAATTGTTCTCCTCATCATTTCCAGGGCAGTATCATAATGTCCAGAGTAAGAGGCCCAAGAGAAAGACTTATCGTCATTGGAACCATTGCTACTCTTCATCTTTTGTTTCTGTTGTATCTCCACTTTGCTTATCATACTATTGTTGAGGGTAAGTAAAATCATCATTTCACCACTTGTGAAAGAGTGTCACAAGCTTGAATAAAGATTGTTTTTATATAGCACTTTCGACCATTACAAGGACAGTCTCAAAGCTCTTGACAATTCTTTATCCTCTAAAGCTGTAACCCCTTGGGAGTATTCAGTTAAGTGGAGCACATTCAGTACAGCAAAGCTTATTGCTGGTATAGTAAAAAAGCATAGTATTTCACACCTGAGTTGAGTGAAGCAATAAGGGTGAAGTATCTTTCAGACATGTAAATCTTCAGCCAATTGGCGCAACCTTGCCAATATCAAAACAGTCAAGATCATACCCACTCTCTCCGCCTCTCTCCCTCCTTGACCAACACCTCTTAGAATTTACCATCACGCTTCAAGCCTGCAAGGGATTGCCTATTAGTTGCCAATCAATTGTTACTTTCAAGCTCATAACCATAGGCACACACAAAGCAACACATACGCCCACCAAGTGACAGCACTTTCACCTCTCCATTTTAACATGTTTCCAGAGATGCTTCGGCAATCATAACATGCTTTGATGAGAAACCTGGCAAGTAGATGTAGATTTTAGATTTCTACATGTGAACATTAAGCGTAGCTTTAAGTGATCTTGGTAAGGAGAAAAAAGATAGGAATGGCGATTTGTTATCAGATTACCCAAAGGAAGACACTGGAACCGGGAATTGGTCATTGTTTAAGCAAACAACTTCAAAACTATTCAGCTGGAGCAAAATTTTTCATATGGAGACAGCCATCAGCCTTTCGTGTTCGCTCAGAAACATATATGTGATAAAGAATATTCAGGAAGGCAGGTTTGGATGTAAACCTAGGTTAACCTTTAATGTCCTGAACCAGTGCTGACAGCTACATTGTTTGACGTCTTGAACCGCTGCTCAGATTCTTGCTTTCTTTCAAGACAATTGTCATTAGTTACCCCTGTCTGGCGGCCAGGAAAGGTTCTTTAGTTTATGGAGAAAGGAAGAGTAAGTACTGACCAATTATCTCTGTCACTTTTAACCTTGCTCAGGCTTATGATTTTACCAAAAGTGTGGTTCTATGTCAAGGCCTTCATAACCTTTTTTCATTGTAAACACAATGTTACTTTCAAGCTCCCATTTGATGATAAGAAACGAAAGTACCAGACTATGTATGATTTTAAAACAACTTGCAATCTCATTGGCTATTCTTCTAGTTTTAAAGAAGTATATAACTTTCGGATCAATTTCCTTTTATAGGATATAAAAATTTCCCACTAAAGTATGTCAATGACCCAGAGACGAAGCATTCCCATTTTCTCTCACCACAAACTGATGGCCCCCAAGCCTCTCAGATTGCATTGCACTGTGATTCATTTTAATGTCATGGGCTTCACTTTTAATAGTCTCTGTGAGCAATTCAAAGGTTACTGGTGCTCACAATGATGACAGAAAACTATATTTGTGTGGTATTTTTCATCAACCACCCGCAGATAGCTGCAGATAATTCAAAATGTGATATTTCTATCAATCCAAATGTTGAAATGTGTGATGAAATTAATTGAACTAGATCTAGACCTAGATCTGTTGAGGGGCATTGGAGTTGATCAAGTGACAGTAAGCCATTACTACTCATAAAGTAGGTCATAGATTGACCCAGGTTTGTTTTGCTTTACCGAAATCATGTTCAACTATCACTCTGCAGCTTTCATCCATCCAAGTCCACAAATAAAGACTTTAAAAGTAAAACATCGTAGAATGGTATTATTTTATTAGAAGCTCCTTGAACAATGTCAGGACTTGGGGATGTACAGGGAGAAGAAGAGTCAAGATGTTGAAGATTAAGAGAGTTTATAAACATCCAGAGGAGAGTTGAAGAATACAATGGCATTAGGATTCTAAATCGGATATCACCAGGTGGAGGAAAAGAAGAAGACCCAGAAAAGGTATATGAATGAAATCAAGGAGGATGGTTTGATAGCGTTTATGACGACTTCTAACTGGATAAACTGGAAGATGAAAGAGAAATGCTTATGAATAGTGCATTTTGCTACTATCAAAATGACATGTAAATTTTCTTTGTTGAAATGTTGAAGTATTGAAAGTGAAATGTGGAGCAAGCTTCTTGCTGTAATGACCTCAAATAGGCTCACCACATCTCCAAAACCAACGGATTTTAGTTCATGCTGTTACACTCTTCTCACATTCTGTCATGACTAGAAGAAAATTTACAAATTCATTCATTTCATAAAATATCTAAAATGTCATATTTGAGGAGCCTAATGTTGCTGCTGCTGTTTCTTTTGATGTGGAGGGTTTAGGCGTTGTCATTGTTTGGCTTGGTTCCTCTTGGGGGTTCCCTTTTGTTTCTTAAATTTCTGCGTTAAAGATATCAGGAAACGTTTGAGCAAACTCATCCATTTAAGAAAACTCTTCTTCTTTTTTACTGTTTTCCCCAGTTGCATGGCTGTCATGTTTCCTGACTTTAAAAAAATCCTGTCTTTTGGTTTGACCAGTGACTGCAAACTGTGTAATCATCCGATTCAACAATTTAAGACAGTTATTAAAACGACACTTTATATTTTCTGAATGTCTTTTTGAGTCTCTTGCCGAGGAAATCTGCTTTGCCTATTTCTAACTTTTTTTTAAAAAACAAATTAATGCAGTTTTGACAAATGTATTTTTGAATGTTCGTCTTCGTCTTTTTTTAGTATCAATGTCAAAAATCATTAATATTTCATGAGCATATTTATCACACAAACCTGGAGCTTTCTATCTTGATATTTGTTTATTTGTAGTATTTTGCTGTCCACAACACAGGCACAATTCAATTAATAAAGAAACATGTTTATCTGATTCAAGCTCCATCATAATGTTATTTTGCATGCTGGATGAACAAGAAATAAAAAAGATTTTAAAAATATTTCATCTCCAAATTACACTGGGAATAACAAAAATTTACAATAACTCAAATACTAAATTTGAAGAGGAGACTAAATTTTCACATATCACAAGTCCAAAAACACTAGACGTAACTAGAAAAATAGAATGCAACCGATTTTGGAAATTAATATTTTTTTGTTAATGAACTTTGAAAAGGTGGCTTTTTTCTCCAAGGCTTATAACATGGTAATGATGACAGCTACTGAAACAGAACTTTCACTGAAATGTAGGTCAACATTTCAGGGAGGAAGATTAACAAGAAATGAGCAAAAACGTTTAGAGGGTCATTCAAATTGATTGTGTTTTATCTAAGAGTAGAAAACGCAATTTCCAATAAAATACCCATCAAAAATTGACTATGGAAGAGCCAAGGTGGAGGAGTCGCTTTGTGGATTTGTCATTCTTCAGGAGAACAGCCTCTGTAATAGTAATTGCAATTCAGGTGCACATCAAAGGCAAAACCTAAAATCTGTATTTTCAGTCACCTTGCGACGCTGTGTCACGGGAAAGAGGCCTTGGTACTTTCAAAGACATCTCAAAATGTCTTTTTGAATTTCCAAAGCAGCTCTTTCTTTTTTTTTTCTTGTAATCTTTCATTCCCAGAGCCAGTGAGCTTTTTCTTTTCAGTAATGAGATTCTGTTTGATTGGCTACATGTATTTTTGTGCATTTAAATATTGGCTCTTTAGAGATTTTTGGCATTGACGAAAAGGCAGGACAAAGAGTTGAAAGTGGCGAGATGAGAATGCTAAGATGGTCCCCACAGGGGACAAGAAACGATAAAGTGTGAAAGGATAAGATCCGCGGAATAGTTAAAGTGGAAATTATGTCAAGAAAAAGAATAGAGAGGAGACCTTGGCAGTTGGGACACATCAGGAGATGTGAGGAAGAATATGTGGCTAGGAAGGTGTTGAATATTGAAACTGATGGTAAGACTGGGAGAGGACGTCCCAAAACAAGATGGTTCCATAAGAATTAAGAACGACATGAGAGAAGTTGGTCTGAAAGAGAAAGGTGCAATGGATCGAAAGCATGAAGTTATAGCATCCGACATAGCAATGCTGCAGACAGTGGGAGAAGAAGATAGAAGATGAAGAAGGAGAAGAAATTTTCTGAATAATAATTATGTTTACACATATTTTTGTTCGTCATAATGAATTTTACATTCCAATTTTTTTTAGTTGTGGGGATTTTTATTTCTTCTTTTGTTCAGCTGTTTTGTTAGTAGCTTGAACTGAGAGAATATGCAGGCACTGGTTCATGTATTTAAAAAAGGCTTTCTGTTTTTTCATGTTTTGGAAATAATTTTCACTCTGATTTCCTCTTTTTTTTTTCTTTCTTGACAGAGTTGTCTGAGACTTTTAATGAGAAGCTAATTCCAGTACCAGATCTTGACATGAAACCTGAAATTCCAGTAGAGCATGGCCATGGTGAGAAAAATAGACTTAGCCACTTAAGTTCTTAAAGGGGCTTGTATTTATTCACACACATATTATCTCTTTATTCTTACAAACCTACTGACTCTGGGAATATGGGGAAAACTTGAAAGGAACTGGACCCTCAGACCTTGACTTCCTCAAATTTGACTGTGTTTTTATATAAACATTGCTTAAACTTCCTTTTTTTTAAAATCTGGGGCAAAGCAATAACAAAAAGAGGAAGAGATTAAAAAAAAATATTGATTGTTGTTTTTGTTTTTAACTTATTATGGCTTTTACTGAAATATTTGCGCTGACACAATGTATCCAAAAGGTTTTGGTCACAATTCATAAATCTTTGTCCATTTTTCGTAATATGTTGTAATAAAAAATGTAATCAAGCTTGTCTTTTCATTAAGTGCTTTAGGAACACCCAAAAATCAGAAAAGTACACACAGGATGAGTTGTGTGAAGAGGGCGTGTGATTAATATTTTCTATTGAAACATAAATTTAGTCCTGAAAGGGTAAATTCCAGTTACAGGTCAACATCATGTGTAAGAGACTTTGCTTTTAAAAGGATCCAACTACTGTAAAAGGGATATTTGAAATTCTAATTCGCTCTTATTGTGAGTGATGGAACCACTTCAGGAATTCCTTAAGTTTTGAAAATGGGATTGTGCTTTAGCTGTGCATAGATAAATCAAAAGTTTGTGTTGTGGCATACTGACCTGTGTTTATTATGACTAAAACATTTTGGGTTTTTTAAAAATAAACTAACGCACTGAGTGTTGGTCTGCACACATTATTCCAAAGGGTCAAGTCTAAATTTGTTTTGAAAGCTAAAGTGGGGTTTGACCAGAAATCTTCAAGAAATTGTGTTTGTCTGGTTCCCTCTCTGCACTTTGTACCTTTAGTAAATTATTCTATTGCATGTTGGGGCAAAGATCTTGTTGAATCATTTAAGAGAAGACCTTAAGTACCTCTAACTTTAGTGGAGATAAATCAATTCTGTGTGAGGGCAATTTTGCTTTAGTTCCACAATCCTTATTGAAACAGAATTTTACTGCACCTCTTTCCATGAGACAAACAGTTAAACAGCTCTTGCCCCCAGGATTTATGAACTTTTGACTTTTGTCAACACTGATAATATGAAAAACATGTTTCTTATTCACTTTGCTACTTGTTGATGAAAGGAAACAGAGTATATTCATTTTATCAAATTGTTTGAATGAGCTTTGGAAAATTGTTTTTTATACAAAATGTTGGGCTCATGCGTTTGAATTAATTTGAGTTTGATGTTTGATGTAAGAAATATCTTGTCCCATAATTATTTCCTTGAGACATGTCTGTTTTGCCTGGTAGTGCCTCCCAGCTTCAATCCCCTTTTAATATAATACAATACCAAACAATTCAATCCTGTATTTTCTTATACGATTCCATGTTAACACCAGAGCTTCTTTTCTCCAGAGGAAACCGGCGAGAGTGCAAATCAGTTATATCATTTTTCTGCTTTAATTATATTTTCTTCTTCCTGCTTGAGGGTGACACTCAAACTGAAATCCATGCAATTTTTTAAAAATATTTATACTCTATAATTTGCAATGTAGAATAGTCTTCTCTTAATTTTTAAAATCCTTCATTCCCAGATCCAACAAAGTCCAATTTTTGTATTTTGTTTTACCGGTACTTATTTCTTTCTTTCTTTTTCTTTTTTTGACTATTCCTTTCCCCCTTCTATCGGCGTAGCTCTTGGTAATTCTCTGTTTATGCTGTGTTTCATCAAAAATATGCTCTAGCCCATTACTCCAAAGCCATCATTTAGCCTATTTTGCCTCATAACTTCTTTGTTCCTTAGCAACGGATCAGAAAGTAGACCAAAAGGCTCTTGACGTGACGCCTCTTTTGAAAGATTCTGATGGCGACAAGGTTATCCGGGCTGCAGTCAATGGCTCTGTCAATGTTGCCGCAAAAGTGACTGAGGCTGCGGTAAAAGCTGGGAGCGTGCTGCTGGAAAAGTTGAGAGAAAAAGCATGAAAGGCTCGGATTATCTCATTATCAAATCCACATCTCCAAGGTCATTATAAAAAAATATTTTGGGCTATCAATTGTTGTTCTTAGCACTTCAATTTTCTCTCTTTTACTTTTTTTCCCATTAATTTTTTGTTTTGTTTTTTTACCTGCCATGCGACATTGCCTGCACTTACTTTTTGAAGGTATTTTGGCTTAATGATCAAATTTCTCTGCCCTGCCCCTCCATCCCCCCTCCCCTTTCCCCCAAGCATATCCTCTCTCCCCCTTTCTTCCCTTTTTTGTTGTTATTTTATACCTTTTTTATGGCTTTTATATCGCCATAAATGTATTCTTCAACATAATGGAATGAGATTATATTGGGTGTCCCAGGGAAAAAGACTGCCTCTAGTTTGGAGCTTCACAATGCCAGAACTGTACAACATATCTCTAAGAAATTTTGTAGGCGCTTATTAAAAACTTTAATGTGTCAACATGTGAAATTTGAAAGTTATAATACGAAAGTTTATGGGTGGTCAAAATGCAAAAATACAAGATTATCAATAATGTACTCACATTCAGTTTAGCATCTAATCTGTCATCAGATTTCAAAGTTCTTTGCCATTCTTTCTGCACAAATTTCCATCGTCAACTCTAACTAACCAAGTAATTCTCACTTCTCTCAGACCAGTTTTTATTTGGAAATAACAATTCTAGAACCCCCCAACCTTTTACCTTAAAGAGAGTGTGACTAGTACTTTTATATGATTGGCTAAAACCACGGCAGGACTTGCTAACAATAATCACATGAAACTTTTTCTCAGTTTACAAGATTACAGCAAGATCAAGACCTAGATTGGTTGAAGCATAAAAGATAAAAATGTCTTTTGAACTTGACCTTTCACGAGATTTCACATCAAGTCGAAATATGCATGTCTAAAGAGTGTGTGAATTGAAGGCAATTGAATGTAGAAATTGGCTTGTTTTGGGTGTTGTCTGCTTAGTTCAGATCTATAAAATTGGGATCTAAAGGGGGGACTGGATTCAGCTCAAGTACAATTGATATTTCACTGTCTTGCGCTGGATAGAATTAAGTGTAAAACTAATCCATCATGGCCAGCTTACTTAAAAAGAACAAACAAAACTTTCATTACCAATGTGCATGTAACTTACAATACTTTTGAATGTAATGATTGTAACTCAATGAAAATTTCGAATGTCATTTTACACACAATTAGCTTTTGTCACACACAATTTCTATATGATTGCAATAAACATTTTTGAGATATTACCTGTCAAAGTTGGGGCAGTTTTATCTGTGACACCCAAATATATTTTATGTTAAACTGTCATAAATTAACTGTAACATAGACAGGGTTCTCAAGCAAGGTTGTAAAGCTGTAGATTGGCTGTGAATTTAGAATGTTGGATTTAAAGTTTGTAAATTACTGTAAAATTGAATTAATGATAATTGTTGGTTGGAAATAATGAGAAAATCTTTTATTCGGAGACACAATTATGATTGCTGAAAAGTACAATTATAAAGATACAAAATTCTGAATTCTTAAAAGTAGAACCATTGAGATAGTATCAACTCTATAAATTTAGTCTTGATTAGGACTGGCTAGTCTTAATTGATTCAAGTGCGTCATTTTCATTTTAGTGGTTGACATTTGTCTTTACATTTCTTTCTTAGAGTAGTAGATTTTGTATATCCTGTTGTGCTGAACACCATTATAGATTGATGGAATAAGAAATGACAAGGCATCATAAGGTACAAGATTACTTTCTTTCTTTCTTTCTTTTTCAAATTCCCATTCTACCTTTCGGTGTATGGGATCTAGATATCCGAAATGATCTT
>JAOWAY010452448.1:0-13193 GCA_028565895.1 Goniobranchus geometricus | reverse complement strand
GTCTTCGGTATGACTCGGCCTGGGATCGATCCCGAGACCTCCCGGTTAGGAGGCGGACGCTCTACCACGAGACCATCAAACCGGTAAAGCCCCTCTCCCGATGGTCCTTTTCAATGTTTCTCTGGGATGGCCTCTCTTTCTTTTGATGAATGCATACTTCAATTTTTATCGTTTATTCTTTTTGCGCCTAAAGGCACATATTTTGGTCTTTAATAATGAAACTTCTAATTCAATTCCATCAATCAAATGTCTAGAATTGCCACGAAAAAAAGAACCTAATTTGAACCTTTGAATGTCTTTTCTTCAATTTTCCAAACCTAAGAGAGGAGTAAAACCTTGCCTTTGGCTCCTGTCTGTATCAATAATGGAAATGCCATCCTAAATGATGACATAACTTTTTAATGCAAGACGCAACTTTGAAACTGTCCTTACACTGGTGTGGTGCTCTCAATGACAGGAGCTAGATTTCATTCCCTGCCTCTGAGATATCCATTATGACTACTATGAGCAAAAAAATCCAAAACCGTGTTCCCCTTTCCCTTAACCAAAATGTTATTTTTCTTTCAAAGCTACGTGAGGCGGACTTCAAATTTATTTGTTCAATGTGTAAATTCATTTGAATTCAGTCTCATGTTTGATTTTCAGTGTCTGGATACCAGATGTTTTGGGAGAACTAACTTGGCACACTGCAGTAGGCCTAAAATAAAGGAGAGGGGTGTGCGTGGAAAGGGGTGAATGAGGGCAAGTTGGCAGCGACAGACAATGGGGTGATCAATGAAGCACCCATGCTAAATGACACAGAACAGAACGCCTGGCTAACGTCAATTAGCCCTACATACATCATGTCGCGACAAGGCCACATTGTGTGATGCGCCGGAGACCCCCACCCCTAAGTATAGCAGAGGAACTAGTAGAACATTAGATCTTGAGTGGGCCATTTTAACATGTATGTGTTGTCTGGCTCCCTAGGCCCAAGCTTTGTGGGTGCAGGAACTCAGGAAAAGATTCTTGTGAAGCACCGGTTTCGATTTGTTTTAACAAGGTCTGGTGAAATCTGTGAAATTTGATTTTGTTTTGAAGAATATTGCATCAACTGAATAAAGAACTAATTTATTTTGGCATTCACATTCAGTTTGTGATATGGGTAAATGTTGTGTAAAACCAGTTTGTGTTAAGGAGTTCTGCTGTATCTGAGAAACAACCTTCAGTGTATAGTACAACCCCCATTCACCATCATTGTCACCAATTTAGTAGGATGCATAATTTGTTCATTAAGTAACCTGACACAGTTAAAACCTACTTCAAAGTGTATCCTGGCCTATCTATTCGGCCTTGATGGAATGTAGCATTATTATGAAAGAAAAAAAAAGATCCATCAAAACAAGGGCTAGCTAAGCTAAAGGATCAAGTTGACATTAAAAGTTTATCATATAGCAATATATTCAAGATTTAGATTCTAGATATGGATTACCTAAGTAGTCACTACAGATTTTTGACAGATATAGATTAACTATTGATGAATGAGCGGATAAATTTAAAAATCTATATTCTTAACCAAAAAGTGACATCCCTGCCCATCCCACATTTAAAAAGGCTTGATTCACGACTGGATCATCAGTTGACGATCTACAATGGGCTGATGCATATCTTTGGATTTGTTTAATCAGTAAAGGTCTTTATTCAACGATCGGTGATAAGACATTGCTTGCCTATCCTGGACCAATTCCTTCCTTGTTTATCTTAATTCTGTCTGTGACCTTATATGGTATGGCATATGAATCTTAATATTGTCTTGATTACATGAGGTTTACTTCATACCGTTCATTCAATAAATATCATACAATAGATTATTTGACTACATGTGGTTCTTTGGAAAAATTACATAAATATAAGTTTAAACATTAAAGGATACTATAAAACAGTTTTTGACATATTTACTCCTCACATGGTGAGTGGTTCAGATACCATTTAAGAGTTAATGTAGCAATAAACATCCAAAACTATAATTATATATAAAACTTCTTCTTTAAGGTACTCATTGCCATAATTATTCAATTTTGTAAGAGAGGAGAACTTGGAGGAGGAAAGACATACAAAAGTCTGCAGGTCAAAATAAGCTTGTCTTTCATCCCTCTTCTCCCGCATGAGACTGGCGTTGAATTCTGCCGCAGACTTTGCTGCTTTTTTGCTGTAAGCATCAATCTTACTTTTGTCAAGCTTTGACTGCTGTGGGATTAAAAAGGGCAAAAGTAAAGAACATACGGAGATGGTAAAACAAACTTTTGTTCATCTAAAATTCCAGAGAAAGACATAGGGGGAAGAATGAAATTAAAAAGAAAAAACATGTCTACAATTAAATGCCATTGAGTATGAATTGCATCCTTTACGAGCATCACTTTGAAATGAATCCAATTATTGGTAAATGATGCCAATGATACATAGTTTGTGCAATAACACACCTTTCATCACAAATATACAATTAAGTAATGGGAGACAACCAGGCAAATATCAATTGTATAAGTCTCAAAACAAAAATTAAACCAAAAATAAAATTTAAAGAAAAGGAAAAGAATAGGGCAAAGGCAAAAATCATACCACATTAACAGGAACTGTGAAATTGAACCAAATCAGTATAAATGAAGGCTGTCCAAGGATTACGTAGAAAAGGGGATAGGAAGGAGAAATGATGAAGAAGGGTCAAAAGCGGAAGTTAGTGGAGGGACTGGCCTAGAACAGAAGCTGGCGAATATTATTTGTTAATAGCCTGCTCTAACCAGAAAACTGAAATGGCAGAGGAATTAGTTATACAAAAAAATTTCATTCTACTTTTCCATCTATGCAAGGTTTTAGGGAGCTGAGTTGTTTGTCCTGCACACAGTCCAACATATTTCTATTTCCTCTGCTTATGCAATTTTGACACTGATATGTCTGACCAGAGAGTTCCCTTTTTTCTTCTGTTGTCATGGATAACATTTTACTTGGACATGACATGACAAGATATGTAATCAAAAGTCAAGATACTAAACTCTTTAATTGGACTGACTTTTTAGAGCGATGAAATCAAACTTCTTGAAGGATTTTTTAATGAAACTCAGCTTTGTAAAGAAATTCCTACTCACAAAGAACTCCTTTGGAAATGTAATCAGAAACATATGGAGAATATCACACTTTAAAGAAGATTCAGAAGGATAAGGCATATTCTTAGAAAAGAACAGAAGAGCATGTTCCTGGAAGAGAACTGACCAACATCTCTAAAACACAAACCCTATACTGGGAACACCTGATGGCAGAAAAGTGGAAGGCCCAAGAATATCAGGTGGAGAACTATATGAAGAGAGCGTAGTGCTGAAAGCATTAAACCATACCCGGCATTCCATCCAGAATTTGGCTCAGGATAGAAGAAGATGTGATGATCTCTTGTTGGTGCCCTACATGCCAACCAGCATAATACACAATAAGTATGTACTCACATTGGTGGAAATTTCACTCAAATTTATAAAAGTCAATTCAATAACAAGCAAAACCTACTCTGATAAATTGATCAAATGATAATTTTCTCACTGAATGACATTGATGCTATTATGAATAATTGTTAAAATGTTCCTTTAACCAGAATGCTGCTGAATGCTGAGATCCTACTGTACATGGCAAAAGTGGAAGAATTATCAGCATTTCCATATCAAAGTACTAAATTGTGATGCATTTCAATACAAAATCAGTGGGAAATGCTTCTGAAGTACAATATAAATGTCCGATCTAAAATCACACAAATCCAAAACTCAAAAACATTGCTCAAATCAAAATTCTGCGCAAAACTTTTCTCTTTATTAATTCATTCTTGCCTCATTTCATAAATGCAGGTAATGACAAATAATATCAATACCCATCCCAGAAATTATAAACTGAGTCTACTTGAGCTTCCCTACCTTTACTTTTCAAGTGATAGGAAAAAAGAGATTTGCATCTTACCACACTGTATTCCTTGTGCTTTTCGCGTATCACTTTCTTCTGTTTTTCTTGAAGGACAGATATATATTCCTAAAAATCACAAGAAAATTGGTGTCACAAAGATAGATCATGAAATCAATTTATATGGTAAAACTTTCAATCTAATTAACTCATAACCAAATTTAAATTGAAAACAATATAACACAAAATCCATTCAAATTTTTTTGGGGGGAAGGGAGGGGGGAAGGATGCAGAGGAAAATGTATGAGGATGGAATTAAGGAAGATATGACACATATTGATGTAAATCGATACACAGAAGCAGACACTTTGAGAGACAGAAAATTTGCTGTGGTGATCTCTTAAAGGAAATGTCTGTAGAAAAAGGAGGCAGAGGTATACAAAATAGTCCCAATAGAAAGGGAAAATTATGGCAGACTCACCTGGTACTTGTCGTTGTAATCTTTCAACATCAAATCATACACTTCCTCACTTCGTAAAGCAGTCAAACCTAGAAAAGAACAAATTGACTTTCTATATCACATTTGGTGCTAAAGCCTTAAGAACACTTAAAGAATGGAGAGGAAGGCTAAAAACAAAACAAGACAACTTACCAAAGTTCAATTGAACTTGTGTGGGAGCGAAGACAAGGAAGAAACACCTCAATGGGGCTTTCTGTCCATTTTCTTCTTAAATGTGCAGTCAATTGTATTTCAAGCAATGACTTGCCTGATGAAACTAATCACAATTGCAATGCTTAATTTTGAAGAAAGCATTTTTCTTACACCTCCTTTCAGTTACAACTTCTTTCCTTATTCAGATAAAGAAAACTTGCACTTGTTGGCTTGTAACTTGTAAAAGATCAGAGCAATGCAGCATTCTTTCTTCACACCATCTAGATGCAACAAACACAGAGAAGGACCTTCAACAAACATACACACAGTGATTAAAGGAGGCTGTAAACATCAAAAGGAACTAAGGTCAGATAAAGATCAAGCCATTATGTGATCAATAGCACAGGACCAAGCCCAATGGAAAGAATTCATTCAGAACATACGAGAAGCAGCCGAGGGGCCTGGTCTGATGATTAGGAAGCCACCGTCAATAAGTCAAGTAAGTCTAGATAGCCGGTAAGAATTGTATTTGTGATAGACAAATTATGTTTGGAACACTTAATCTGACTTCAAATGATTATAAGGTGATAACAAGATTTCATTCGAAATCTTGAAAACAAGTCACAAAATTAACTTACATCACAAATGAAATAAAAAGGACAAGAAAAGTGTGAAGCTGTATATGTGAAATATTTCTTTGTCCATATAATCATATCTTCTATTCAAGATTCTCGTACAATACTCTTTCACTAATTACTTTTTGTTCCCTCTATATATTGAAATGAAATCTTTTAAAATGTCAAGTTGAGATAAGAATTAAGAGTCAAAAAGAGCCTCTCCAACAACTGGTTAAAGAACCCTTCACTTCCACCCTGATTTTTTCTATATAAAAACAAAACAAAACAGAACAAAAACTCCCAAAACACAAAGAAAAAAAAAAGTAACCTGAAGGAAAATTTTTCTTTGACTCCATTCTTATTGTAAATCATTCCAAAAATTGATATAACAAATATGCTTTTCTCAAAACAAATGAAAATATGAAGATAACATACATGTTAAACTGTTTCCTTGTACCACACGCACCACACTTTTACTAATGCATAAACTGTTACTGAACTTTGACATGATTCAAAGATGACAGCATTTAGCTGCGCTTCGGTTCTTCAAACCACTGGAGAGAAAATGAAACTGGTAACAAGTATGTGAGCAACAGCCTCATATTAACAAAGCATGGCTTGCTCACTTTACCTCCACTTGAATTGACAAAGACCACAATAAGCCCGCAAGGCTGCTCTCTGAATTCACACCAGATGACAGCCTCACTCACTGTGTTTGAAAAGAAAAGGAGTAGACACCCTGCTGCTTCCAACAGAGGGTGATTGAAGGGGAGCAACTGTGACTCCTGACAGGCCACAATCAGGGGGCATAATTATCTCCCTTCAGGGTGACTTCATGCCCACAGGGAGAAAAAGTTCCATGTTGAGATTTCAAAGACTTCAAACTGTGTAGGCAAGCAAAGTGGAAACCGTCTATGCCTCTATGCGTACAGCTCACACCAGTGTCAAATATCAACCTGTCACCTTTGCATTAAATTTGTGTCAAACAAAGCACTCAAAGTGGAACTCGCCAAGACTACCATTTTCTCTTAAAGTGTTTAGCAGCAGTTCAAGTAAAATTGCTAAAGGAAATATATGTGACTTTTAATTCAAGGCTTTCACACATGATGAAAAAAAATATATATATGAAAAGGATTTGAGGAAGATGGAGGAACCTGACAAAGAAGCCCTTATTTACATTCCAAGCACAAAACAAGCTACAAGGTAAGAAAGATTTTTTACAATGTGAAAAAAGGCATGAATGAATTGAGAACTAATAATCCAACCTGACATAACAATTCCACACATACACACACATATATACATGTACATAAAAATATCAATGCATGCTCAAAGATGTAAAAACAGATTGTGCAAATCTGATACACTTAGATTAAAAAAAGATGCAACTGATAAGTAATAATAATAACAGACATGTGTGCAACACTCATAAATAGACACATATACCTGGTACCTTATTTGCCATCAAGCACAAGGTTATCTTTTGCATGTCATGTTATTCTGTTAGGTACAAAGTGTTGCTAAATGAAAAAAAACAAACTTGAAGCTCAAAACAAAACAAAAACAAAAAAAACATCTACAAAAAAATCACATAAAATAAAGCATTAAATTCACAACAATCAAAAAGAATATTAAAAGGTTTTTAATAAAAACTTCAAATGAGAAACATTTCTTAAAAAACACACCAGGTCCTGCTGTTTCCTATTTTTGGAATTTAACAAAGTCGCACTGGCCTGCTTCTGGACTTTGTTGACTGCCCATCTCCCATTTCATCTCCAGCTTTGTTCATTTGCCACTCACTAAGAAGGCACGCACCAAAGCGTCCGATGACCCGACAACCACAGGGATAACATGATAGCCTGACAGCTTCATGCTGGTTTGGAATGAAATGCCTCCAGTTCAGTCTTCAATTTCAAATCAGACATTTCCAATGGTAATGCCGACTCAATTTACCCACCACAAGCCATTTGCTTCCATCAGTTTTGACTCCATGGGGTTCCCCCACTTGGAGAGAGTCAAAAGGAGTCTGTCTTGGGGCTTTAAAGACATGACTTCTCATCACATCCGAAAAAGGGCTACCTGCAAATTTTGCCATCTAGTGAGTTTATTTTTCTTTCAGCTTTTCCAAATTTAGGGCCATCACAGAAGTTCCTCTCTTACATAGGATCTACACAATGCATTGAAAGTGGTTTTTATGCCTGATGCCCTTCCTCATGAATCAGACTTTGAGCTCAGAGATTTGTGAAAGAAGAGATGGAAGGAGGGAAGAAATGACAGGCATTTATTTTCATTCAGAAACGGTACGCAATAATTTTATGCCTCAATGATTGCCTTTTCAAACTACCCATTACAGTACCCAACTGCACAATTTATATCTGGGATCTCCAAGTTTATTGTTTGTCTCTAATAGGACTTAACACCAACAAAAATACCTACTGTAGTGTTAAAGAGCTGAAATATGCCAAAATAAAACAAGCATAGGTTTGAACCCATGTCTTTGGCTTTGAGAGTAGATGTCATGCCATGTCATCACATCACTCCTCATCAGTTTCAATACAAAAAAAAATTGTTCAGTTCCTTTCTCCATTGAAACAATTGATCTGCAATTGATTCTACCTTTTCCAAGCTCACTCATGACATGAAATTTGCACTTAAGGCCTTATCTTCACACAAAGGAGAGACCATGGCCATTCAAAACAGATTTTAAGGAAATTTATAGCAAATGCCTACATTAAAAGGGAAAATGCAGAAAGCACCTTTTTAAAATGACAAGTGACATATTAGTAAATGGTCTCAAGGACAATGGTGGTGCTGCTTAATCATAAACATATAAAGGACATGCCTTCCCATTCTTCATCACAACTGTCCTTCATTCATTGGAGACTCAGCAAAGTAAGTGAGTGATCATTAATGCAAGTGTTAAATGTGATTTTTTAAATTCAACTCTCTCAAATAACAAGACAAATGGTTTTAAAAGGCACTTTCATTTGAATGTTAAGCGCATTTTAGTCACCTCATTCTAAGTAAATGGACAACTATTCAAAGCAACCCTTCGCAGTATTCATTAGTTTTCATTTGTAAATCTCCATTTTTTTTTTTAAATAATCATTAAATACTGGTAGGCTGTATGTAAAAATGTGTGTCATTCACACAGAGAAGAAAAAGAAAAGTTTACACAAAGCTGCAGAGAGTCAAAAGTAAATATGCAATTCAATGCAATTGCGATAAATATTGAAGACCCCTTTTGATGATCAGTCTAAAAACTTAAAGAGAGAGGTATAGAAGTCTGCAAACACTGTTAGGCTCCGATAAAGTTACAGAGATGTTTATCTTTCTATATTATCCATCATATATTCTCTTCATCATTGTAAACAATATCCTTTCAGCTTGAATTTCAGTAAACTGAATAATGAAGTTATTGGAATGTATATTAATGAAGGAAGAAATGAACAAACAAATGAATGGATAAATGAGTGAATGTTGTTCATAACCTATTATGTCTGTTGATTTTTCAGCATCGTTATATATCCTTTTCAGCAATCCCCGGAAAACAAATTTCCTGGTCTGACATGAAAGGTTTTTTTTATAATTGAATTGTATATATTTGAAATAAAATAAATGGCCATCTGGACTTTTCCACTTTAACAGCCAGAAATTCAAACGTTTTGGACTAATATGAGAAGGATTTCTTCTATTACAGGAAAGCAATTTTATTCTCCATAAATATAAATACTGTTCTCATACAAACTCATTGAAATAGTTTCTTTAATGTACGCATTGTGCAGCTGATAGGAGAAATGAAAAAGTCTTCAATACAGCAATGTATTAGTCTACCCAATTTGGAGTTCATAAAAAATTTTATTATGTAAAGAGATTTTGAACAATTTGAAAGTTGAAGATAAAAAATTTTGAAATAAACAATTCTAAAGTATTTTAAAAAAACAAAACAGATTTAATCCACAAAGCTCAAAGCCTCAACAATGATTCCCTGACAGGCATTCTTCCAACCAAATACCCTCTCACCTCAATGTAGAGTATATCAAGATGCAGCCATTTTGCAAGCACACTTGCTCTGCATACTGACAAGATCCTCCTATGCCTATAATTGGGTGCTCAATAATAACAACCGAGAGGGATGAGGAAATGTGTGTAAATAGCCTTTCTCAAGAATTTGAGCTCAGAAACTAACGGTTGCAAATTAAGCACCTTGACCCCAGAATCATGCTGGCACACAAGAAACAAAAAAACAACTGTATGTCCAATCACAGATCATATTCCACAAGTTAGATGGAAAAGGAAATACATAAAATCCATAAAGTATTCACCTAAATCAGACTGTGTTTCCGAAACAACACCCTTTTCTCTTAAGAAGTCTTTCTCTTCCTTGTCACAAACACGTCGGTACAAATCTGTTAAAAAAAAAAAAAAAAAAAGGAAGGGGCAAAGCATTGTAAAACGCAATTCAAAAACAGAACAATAAATCACAGTCCTCTTAATGCTATTTTTTTTAAAAAGGAGCCCAGTCCACAGCTTTCCTCCCCATTTCTACAGCAATAGTATGAAGCAGAAAGTGAAAAATATTATCCAACACCCTCTGAATAGCATGCTAGCCTATGGCAGATGACTTTTCCAGCCAAAGCTGTACCCACTTCATCTGGATAAAGGGAAACAACAGGGATAAATTTTCTTCCTTATGCAGTTGTCCTTAGTGAGAATTGAACCTACTCCTCTTGGTTCGCAGGCCAATGCTCCAAAACTGAGCTACTGTGCCCCCTGAACGCTATAAGGTTTTACAAAATTATTTACTTCTTATGATATTTTACTCAACATTTAAGTGGATGTTCAAAGATGAAGAAATTGTGTACCTAAAAAAAAACAACTGTGTTTATGCAAACCAGTACAGAATTCTTTGAGAAAGAGATATCTTAAGAAATGAAGAAATGAGAAAGATATCTTATTTCAACAACAACAAAAAAAAAATAGATGTTTTGAAATTTGTATCAGAACTGCTCATCATCATTGCTATAAATTCAAACTTTGATATTGTTTTTAAATGAATAAATATATCTGAAATGACTAAACATGTTTTAAAGTAATTGAGAAAAGAAGATCTTAAAAGAAAATAATGATATGTGATTAAACCTTGAAATTGCACTACAATTTTCAATTCCAATTCAACTGCCTGAGGAAGAATGACAAGCTCTCTGAATGTGATAGCAGATTTTCAATAAATGGGTACTTGAACTAGTCTATTAGTTTACTTCTATCTACCTACTTGATTTTCAAGAGTTTGAGTCTAAAAAATACAGATACACATAACTGAGGCAAACAATATTCAATTTTCAAAATCATGTCAATTAAAAACTTGTTGCCATATATCAATCATTTAAAACATCATGAAAAAAGATAGAAAAAGAATAATTCACATGATGGAAGATATTTTTAATGCACACAGCTCCAATTACATAAACCTGTTATTAATTCTTTTTATATGTACGTACCTGGGTATTTTCTTTTGAAAGATTTGACCTTCAGATATTCACTAACATGCTCTTGTAAAATGTGCCATTCCCCACCATCCTGAGGCCACTGATATTCAAAGAGATTTTCTGCAGTGAAAACTCGTCTGTTCAGAAAAAAAAAATAAAGAGAGAAAGAAATTCTTTTCATGTAAAGACATTCATAATAAAAAAAAGTTAAATCAACACATCAATAATGAAATTCAAAATGTGATCAGCCCTATGATGAAATTGTGCAACCCTCTGAATTTTCAAAATTGACATTTGTACCAGAAAGCAATCGATGACCGATAACATTTTATGCTCTTATCATGGGTGTAAAATATCTATCTCAAGCTATAAGATTGTTAAAATTGAGTTTTCACTCAAACAACACCTTGGTCAGCAACGCTGTGATGAGATAATGTTAAACAAACATAGCGGACCAGCTGTGAGATGCACAGGTTCATGGTGGCTTAATTTTGGTCAAACTAGTCTTCATTCGCTCTAAACTTGGCAACACATACATTCCAGCTGGCATAATACATAGTTGTTTTTTTTTTATTTCTGGGTGAGGCCTTTGTAAAACACATTATAAAAGAAACTTAGAATGAGAAGAAACACTTTTACATTAGATGATTTCATTTCGCCATTGATTAGGGTGGAAAAGTTATTTATCTACAGTGTCATTTTTCATACCAACTTCAGGCGATGAAAATGAAGGACTTTTTAAGGGCTTTTTAGGTCCTTAATGTCTTAAAATTATGGGCCTTTTTTAATATTTGAACAGCTACTTTTAATTTCGTTGCACATTCCTTTGACATAAAAACCAAGCGGACAGAAAAAAACCCACAAAAATAGTACCATTAGTCCAAAACATGTAGCATACAAGGAATGCAAATGATAAAGAAATAAGGCAATGCATGAGGAGAAATCTGTGATTCAAACACACAAAGTTTTTCTAGCCTCGAATTGAAACTAAATAGATAAGACCTAGCATGTGCACAACACAGTGTGACAGAGTATGTGTAGGACTTTTTAAGGACTTTCCCTTCTTTTTCAATACTTAGCCTAAAAAGGCTATTTTGGCTTCATGGGGACCCTAAAGGAGTTTTAAGGAATAGTATGAAGCATGCCTACTATTAGTACTTTTAATAAAATTATAAAGATACAGATGGGGTTTCTAGTGTGCATCTCCACGTAAATGCAGACTTGACAGACTTTACATCCTTGTTCCTTCTGGCAGGCCAATTCACTTTGATATCTCTTTAACTCTCTGGGGAGCACACAGTGGAATAGCCTCTTAAGCACACTTAAGTCGCGGGAGGTAAGCAAAAGACTTACCTCTTGACTTGTTTTTATGGGCGCCAGCTGGTCAAGCATGCTTTTACCAACTTTTATGGTAATTAATCCGACTACATCCTTATCCTTATCATTGCCATATTCATATATTTTAGTAAATGTCACTATGTTTTCTTCAATTTAGAGGTAAGAATTTTATCAGTGTCATAGTTTCAAAGATCTGTTGTCTTTGACCAGAATATAATGTTCAAGTTTTGAAAAGGAAAACTGATTCAAAAATAGTATCTCAAATACAATGCCTGAATGTATGTAAGGTTTGAATTTCTTTTTCTACTTTACTTATTCACTTTCAATCAACAAGCAAGACACACACTTGTATTGTGTGATGATATTGCTCTCTAAATTTTGCTGGTCATATGTATATTTGGTACTGACACAAAGTGATGAGATTGATATCTATCATAAGGATGAAAAAAATTTACCAGCCCGTACAAACGACAGAATATTATATGATCTAATACTAGAAATGACTAATTTTTAAGTCATGACATATTTGTTAGAAGATGTAAAAAGAAGACTGAATGATTCTCTTAAAAGTCTGAAAAGTCAAACCAGGAAGAGAAAAAACCGATCTATGTGGGACAGATAAATTATCAAATTCGACAAACCCATCTCAACCTCAGAAAGCATCCTGGCAGTAAAAACATTGATCAATTAATCATGATCTATTTACATGCTTTTCATTTTTTAAACACTTGTCTCCCCTGTAAAAGTATTATTTTGTATGGGTAACAGTATTCCATCAAAGGGCAGACAATATATTCATAAATCATGGAAACATGCAGGATCTTTATTCATAAACAGGAAAATAATCTATTCGTGAACCAGGTTAACACCTGAAATTATATTCATGAACCAGGGAAACTCAATGAACTTTTTAATCCAGAAATCCCAACAATAGGCTGAACTTATGTATTAATAGAACAGGAAAAAGTGCTTCACATATTTGAACATCAGGTAGTTGCTAACATGTTCTGTTGAACATATTTGAACTTCAGGTAGCTGCAAATATGTTTCAGTAAAAAGTGCCCTGCTTTTCTCAGCCTATTGACATTCGAAGAGATTTTCACAAGCCAGTCAAAAGAAAACTAACAAAAAACTTTTACTGATTTATTCTAAACCATCATCATATATATACTGAATTTACATTCACAC
>JAOWAY010452337.1:0-13194 GCA_028565895.1 Goniobranchus geometricus | reverse complement strand
GGATGGGGAGAAGGGGAGTATAGCTTTGGTACATCTCAACCAATGTGGTGATATCGCTGCCGTAATTAAAAGTTTTAACTGTGTTTGTTGTGTCTTGTGTATAATCTGGCGGATCTCTTGGCTAAAATTACTAATATGAACACAAAGAAAAAATTCACATGTACTCTCTCTCACTTTCATAATAATTTATGAAGTTGTGAGCAATATAAAGTTTGCTGGATAATCACCGGGCCTTTTCATGTATCAAACATTGAGAGAAGCGTGCTAGAGGTTTTACGGCATCAGCAGTTTTTAAAGGTGGGAGTTTCGTCCCCAAAATGGTTGATCGGAATTATGTAAATAATAAAACACTTCAAGAGCTGAGAAAAACATAATATAAGCAGTGCTTAAAAATCTGAATGTAATATGCTTTGAAAATCTTTGAATGTCTACTTGCATGTGAAATATGGCATCAGATGGACGTCTAGCTGCAGAGATTGACTACAATTAAAAATCTGTCATTAAAAAGTTATCTTCTTTTTATGTATGGTTCAACTGAAATTTCATTTATAATAGCTCGATATCAAACAGTGCTTTTTATTAATATCAGACTTAGATCCGGTAGTGCAGCGATCATCTTTGGGAACAATTTTGTTGGCCCTGTCCCAATTTGAAAGCAATTTAAGTTGTGCATATAGATGTTTGAAAGACTTCTTACAACACAAAGATGATCTTACACGAGTATCTATCTATCTATCTATCCCTCTATCTGTTTTTTGTTGTTGCTTTTTTTCTCTTCCTTGTACAATTCTGGCCTTTTCCCTCTGCAGATTTTGAGACCAAAGAACCAAACATCTGCTCTGGTGGATTGGATCTGGTTGACCAAGTCCATCTCAGGTCAGAATAAGCTTCTATACGATTTGGTGACCATGTTTCAGCCCTGAGGATTGGGTCTGTCTAGCTCTATCCCACTAGGATTAAACGCTAGGATTAAACAGTGGTTCATTGTGACAATTTCTAAGATCTTTCCCATGCAATTTATCGGGCTGGACTATTTAACAAAATGCATGCTCTGGCGGTTAGTGTCTGAGCTCCTGGACCCTATCTGAGTAAAAATGGGGTTAATTGAAGAGTCTTGCCCTCACATTTACTTTTAAGTAACTGTATGTCTTCCCTCTCCTCTAGCATGGTGTGAGGTCGGGCGGTTCAATTTGAGATATAATTGTAATGCTCAGGCTTTGCATCCACTAAAATTTAATTTTCTCTCATGTGAACATATTAGAATAGAGCCCTGAACTAAGACAACTCTTTCAAACCAGCAACCAGTTATTCCCACGGCCTCAAACAGTCTAATCTGTAGTCATAAAGAAAGTACGAGTTGTGATTTATCACAAAGAAGAATGCTTCCAAAATCTGATCTAAAAAAAAAAAAAGGATGAAAAAGGAAAAAAATCAATGTGATGAGAGCAACCTCCGACTGGGAAGTTTGGAGAGACATGATTGTTAATGCCTTTAAACAAGATGCCTGATGACGATGATAACTTTTTTGAGAGTTTGGATATAATGTGATTTAAACGCTTATGTCCACCGGTGTCTGTTGGGTCAGTGTGACCAGATGCGACAGTGAGAATGGCAGCTCCTTTAGTTTTCTGTTTTCTTTTTTTTTTCCTTCAGTAATTCTGTTCGGCTTTTTTTGTCATCATTTGCTTTTTATTCCTTTCTACAGACCCTTCTCGACCAGTCATTCCTAGTCTTGAATGTCCCAGCTTTTAGAAGAGCAAACTTGTTTTGGTTCTCCGCAGAGGGTGAGTACAATTTTTCTTTCTCTATCAATCAAATTCTTTCTGTGCTATCTTTCCTGTACTCTATTGTTATTTGTAACATTTTTAACAATGCCCAGGTTTTCTTGGTTTACTTGGATTTACTAACCATTACAAATTGAGATATCATTTCTGTTGGCGCTCTTGTTTCCTTGTTGAACTGATATACACAGGAATTTGTTCTAAATGTTTTTATTTTGTGTTTTAACTTGATATCATAGTCCAAAACAGCACAAAAAATTACCACAAATTTCAATCAACTTATACAAACATTTGTCACACTACCAAAAGTGAAGACGCTGTGGGTCATTTCGTTGGACAGGATAAGTTAATACCAATTTTTGAACATTTTCTTTCGTATTGGTCATTATTCTGTTGCCATTTTATTAGCATTTTCTGCTTGGTTATTGGCCTTTTGTCATTTTATTGGCATTTTGTGTTTGGTTTTTGGCCTGTTGCCATTTTGTTAACATTTTGTAATTTGTGATGATCCTATAGCCATTTAATTGACATTTTGTTTTGCTTTTTGTCATTATTGGCCTTTTGTCCAATGTTATGAACATTTTTTTCTATTAAGGCCCTGAAAAAATATGTGATCATATGCTGGGGTAAACGTCAACGGTACCTAGGAGTGAATTTAAGGCTGGTAGATATATCCAAATGGCTGGAGATAACCGTCAGTTAAGGCTGTTGGTCAGAGGCACAAGTCAGAGCAAAAGTAAGTGCAGCCTGAACAAAATGAAGAGATGTCTTTATATTGTTGTATGGTCAGTGAACGCCAGAATAATAAAAGACCAAGTTGGATGTGTCAGTCATGAGTCTGGTGATTCTGTATGGATCAGAGTGTAGGATTATCGGAGTAAAGAGAGGAAAGAGACGACAATGCTAAGAAGAACCAAATGGGTCATATGACGAGACAAGGTAAAGTTGAAAGATATCAAGAAGCAGTTAGGCATGTACAGTATAAAAGAAAAAGCTAGAGATATAAGACTGAGATGCTCAATACATAATATGAGGCAGTATGGTGACAACCCAGCAAAAACAATACCAAAAAGGATAGTAGAAGATAAAAGATCAAGAGGACGACCAAAAGGAAGGCCGATGGACCATAGGCAGGAAAATCTGTGTGGATTTTGTATCACTTCAGATGACACTTGTGTTAGAGGACTCTGGAGAAGGAGAATTCAAACTGCTGACACCACTATTGGGAGTAAGAAAAAAGGGAAAGAAAGATGGATAAGTATGACCATTTTTTTTTTTTTACTATGCTTTGTTCTAATTTTTCCCAGTCGCAGTGTCATAAACAAATGTTTTATTCTGGCCCTGTTGCAATTGCATTAACATTTTGTATTACATCATAGCTTTATTAGCCAGAACAAAATCCAAGAACAAAATATACTTCTGTGCATACAATACCAGAACTCTCAGAACAGATGACGACGCACAAAGATTAACAGAAGAACTGAACAATATAATGGGCATGTCGTTGGTTTATGTGAAACGAAAAGATCATGAGAGGGACTTACAGAACTAAAGAAAGGATTGTGGTTGTACGAAAGTGGTAAAACAGAAGATAACCCAGACTCAAAAGGAATGGCATTTCTTATCAACTAAAACATGAAACAGGAATTCAAAACACATACAGACAGGATAATATCGTGCAAAATAAAATTAAACAAGAACGCTTCAACACAAATCATACAAGAATATGCTCCAACAACATGCTACGATGACGACACGATAGAGACATTCTATGAAAATTTGGAGAACGCCATAGACAAGAACAACAAGTATGTTATAATAATGGGAGATTTTAATGCAATTGTTACAATTGTGTGACCCATATAAGGACTTTTAAAAGAAGAAACAGTGCAATTATACTCAAAAGTGAGAGAAACAAAAAAAAAAGCAGAAGTACAATTTAGTGTGCATTTGATGGTGATAAAACAATGACTGAGTGCTCTGTGTGTTCCCACAATGATTTACTGCAGAGAGGATCTGTGAACGTTTGTAGTTAGCCCATTATACCCAGCCCTACCTGCAAAACAGGCTATAATAATATGGATACATCCATAACCTGGACACATCCATTGATGTGAAGGGAAAGATGTTGCATTTCAAAGCCCAATCCCTACATCAAACAATTATGTCAGTTCAAATGCATCCGGTCTTGAAACATTACATAATTCCCCAATGATGTGTGTTTCAGCAGACATAATATCACCATCATAGAAAGGTAAAAATGAATCGAAAACATTAGTGTTGTTTATTCATGTATTTGTACACAGTTTAAGTGTTATAATATCATTGGGGAAAAGGACGAATTGGAAAAAAATTAATCTGTGCAGTTTTGTTCCCACAACTGTGTACAAAAGCTAACTTTTGCTATGTGTCTTGTCTAATGTTGCGTGTTGTGCTAGTAATATTCGGTAGTCTGATGTTCGAGCGTTTCAACATTTAGATTGAGCGATTAACACAGTGAAACCTCTCCCAGTGCCAAGTTCAAAGCTTTATAAAGACAGTGCAATTAGTCCTATGGCATTCATTATTTCACAGGCAGTAAGAATATCCCCCTCAAAACATTGGAGGTTTATCAAAGTTGTTCCCAGTCAATAAAATTTGGCTTTAAATTCATGGGAGGATCCATGATCTAAGTAGTATCATCACACTTTGAACAGTTATGCTCAAGAAGTAACAGGTTTGACTGGCCGGTAACCTCAGTCACGTTGACCCAGCAAAGGCTCGCTAGCTACTAAGAGGTGTGCTATTGGTCGGCGTGATTGGTTATAAAATTTGACACAAGTATTAAATCAAATCTAAATAGATGACATCTTTTTTCAGTGAAAAATTGTTGTAAACAAGATCTCAATTTTTTTTCCTTCCAGGTTGTTCAAGTGGATGACATGCTTGGACTGAATGGACAATTTGAAGTTGATGGTGTATTGTATGAATTTTCCGAGGCTCAAGAAGACAGACATATGGACTTGCAAGGAGATGTTGATCAAATCAATATAGATAATAATGATCTTAGCCACTTTCTCAGGCAGCAAGTACATTAAAAAGGAGCATATCTGCATTTTTGGTTTTAATTGTGGTCGTCCATAGTCAAAAGGTGGCAGTTGATATTTCAATGTGGAGATCTTCAATCTTAGATCCCTCTCTTATGACTTTTTGTAATGTGCAGACCTTATATAAGTTATAACTACTAATTTAGTATTCAGAGTGTTTTGCAAAGGCCTTGAAAACTGGAGCTCTTATATGTCTTAATCTATCGTGAAATTGGGAATGTGTTGAATTTCCTTTCTTTTCCTTTTCGTTGTTTTGTGTTCATTTTCCTCTCCAATCAATATTCTGTGTCCTTTTGAAAACTGCATGTCCTTTTATAACCTCAGCTTCATAGAGGAACAAAAAGAAACAATGAAAAATAACTCCTTTTTAAAGATTTGTCTGATATTATTATAATGATTATTCTATTGTCTGTGTAAGTAACTCTAACCGTAACATCTAATTTCATTAAAAAAAAACTTTCAGGGAGCCAAAAAACATAGCTATTCAAACTCAACAAGCCTAAAACAATTACATGTATATGCAAATAATCATTTGAAATGTGTGTTTAGAATAGCCAGTTTTTTTTTCAGAATCACCTCATGATTTTGACAGAACTGCCGATTAAGTGTTTCTGGTGTTTTCACACAAAAAAATAGGGTCCAAAAAAATTGGAAGTTAGATGGTTATAGAGTTACACTGACGATAAGCTGGTAAACATTTCCCATGGAGCATGACATACCGATATAAAAGAGAGTCATCAAGAAGAAGGACATGATCTTTTATTACATTTGTTGAGAAAAGTGATAAAGATTTATTTTCCTGTATAAAATATGGACTTCTTTTGCTTCCTGCTATGGTTTATGATCTCAGTCTTACAATTTTTACATTGTTCGTACAATGGTCCCATCTCAGCTATTCCCCTAATTCCCTATGTGTCTTCACTCAATATCAGTCATCTTAAGGCTGCTCTTCTTTTACAGCAAAGTCCTTTAACTTGTAATGAAATTGTAATTATAATTTAAAAAAAAAAAAAAAAATTTCAAATAAGGGAGTGAAAGCTAATGTTTGTAAAATTGAAATTGAAGGGGTTAGAAAATGAAGGGTCTAAGCCTAAGTCACATTTGACTACTTTTTAGTAAATTGAGAAAAACATCAATGAGGAAACAGTTTTAAGCAATACATCAGAATTTGCATGAACAAAACGTTACTTTGCAGTCTCTAATCATTTCAGTTGGATGATAAATATAGATGATTACATCATAGAGGTTTCAGTACATTGCTTAGATCTGATTGACATGAAATGTGACTAAGAACTTAGACCCCTTCTTACTCTAACCCCTTCAATTGTCCTCCAGTTATCGCTAACATTCTTCATTTTTAAATCCAAATTCTTTCATAGAAATGTGTTCCACACTTGTCAATAACATTCTTTATGTTAAAAGTCAATTTTTAACGTGGAAATCTGCCCTTTGGTAGTTAGTAACACATACTTCAATATGGAAATTACATTCTTACCAGAAAATCAGTCCTGTTGCTGCAAGCAACATTGTTTTATTTTTTCAAAATGAAATGTTTTTAAAGAAAGTTAAACCTTTGATTGTCAGCAAAATTCTTTATTTTTTAAAATATCATCTGACCAGAGATTTGACCTTTTGGTTGTCAGTGACATTATTCTTCAAGTCAAATTTTTACAGGAAATCAAGCCTTTGTTGTCAGTGACGTTTTTTATTTTTGTTTGTCACTGACGTTTTTTATTCTTTAGGTCAAATTTTTACGCCCTTGGTTGCCAATTATTTTTTGAGTCAAATTTTTACGCCTTTGGTTGCCAATTATTTTTTCGTCAAATTTTTACGCTTTGGTTGCCTGTGACATTCTTTATTTTCTAATCAAATTTTTACTAGAAAATTAACTTATTTGTCAGTGACATTCCTTATTGTTTCAGTCAAATTTGTACAAGAAAATTGAATTAGTTGTCAGTGACATTCTTTATTTTTTAGAGTCAAATTTTTACAAGAAAATTAACTTGGTTGTCTGTGACATTCTTTATTTTTTAAATTAAAATTTTATAAGAAAACGGACTTAATTTTCACTGACATTCTTTATTTCTTAAGTCAGATTTCTACAAGAAAATTAATCCTTTGGTTGTCAGTGACGTAGGCCTACTTCTTTATATTTTTTAGTCAATTTTTCACAAGAAAATTTTGCCTTTGGTTCTCCATGAAAATCTTTTTTTTTTTATTTCACGTCAAATTTTTACATGGAAATTGGCCCTTCTATTGGCAATATCATTCTTTACTTTTAAAGTCTGTTTTTCTGTTTTCTGTTTTCTTTTTCTTTTTTTTCAAGTTTTATATACATGGAAATGGACTTCTTGGTTGTCAGCGACTTTCATAAAATTTTTTTTTTTTTTTTTGTTATTTTGAAACATGCAACTTTCTTTAGAAGTGCAAATTTTTGGTTGCTCACACATAAATATTGCATCCTTGTTTTGTTTGATTACATAACTTTTTATTGTTATAAACAAAATTATGACTTTATCTTTAAATTCCTAAAGGAGAAAGCAATTATTTTATATCAGTCACATTCACCAATGCACGCATTAATTGAGTATTTTGGTGCAGAAGAATTGGCTAAGATATTTTATGCTGTCAATGCAATCTTTCTGTTGCACACATCAAGAAACAAAAAATAGATTCTTGGTTTAAAAGGGGAAAAAAAAAAAAAATTGAATTGTCAGTGTTCCCACTTAATGTTACAATTCTTCTTGATATGTTGTTCTCAATAAGTAATAAAGGACGTTTAGGTTTGGATTAAACTGCCAATCTTTTTCTCCGTGTCTGAGGTTACTTGACGGAGGTCTTGAATTTGAAACATTCTTTTGATGTCGAAAAAGAATTTATTATAGAATTTTTCTCGTCAAGTTTGGAAGAGTGGAAACAAAATTTTTGACTAATACCTTCATCTCTTAAACCATCATGAATGATGTAAGATGGAAGCCATTGAGAGAGAGAATTCACCAACAAATTCTCAGATTATTCAAAGGCATAAATGATGAAATGAACATACTGCTAGAAAATTTGAATAAATGCAACTCTAGGACATGATCATCCAACTGTAACTTCAAAGGCAAGGCCTGTTCATGCCTAGGTATGACGAGCACCTACCTTTTTACCATACTAACCTGCTGTGAGTGAGCCTCTTGCCAAACCTGTCGAGGTTAGTGAAATCTTTGATCTTGATCATTGATTGGCATGGGTGAAGTAAATTGTTTTGACTCTTTTGAGTGTAGTTTTTTAAGCACATAGAAACATTTATTTGTAGGAACAGGCAGTGGAACTGCACAAAATTTTGATCACCTACATCGTAGCTTAATAATGTTACAGACTGCTGATCGAGAATAGATAGAATGTAGATTTATATGTAGAATCTAAGGGTATTAGGGGCCCGGTGGGCCCTATATGTAGCTTAGAAAGATGAGAAATATGTAGTCATTAGCTATAGATATAAGGAGCAATGCCGAATTTGGCAAGTTACAGGTGGGGTAATAGATATTTTTTTATTTGTAGGTAATAAAAATAAAAATGTAGAAACAGGAAGTTTGTGTAATGCTCAACTTCAAAACGTGGGTTTCCTGTGTATTTTTTATTTATCAAAGTATTAGTGCTAGTAGTAGAAGTAGCAGTACTAGTAGTACTAGAAGTACATACTATAGTAAGGCCTGCTCAGTTGTAGATTTCTATTTAGACACTCCCATCCTTCTACTCCGACCTTTTTTTCACCTATTGCGGTCTGTCGGCCCAACTCCCAGGGGTCCTATGCCTGTGTTTGATATTAGATCTAGAATGGAACACAGGACAAGGAGGATGGATTCCTCCAGGCTGTTGTATATTTTAGTCAGAAACAATATGTGCTTAATTTGCGCTGGTAAAAGTGTGCTGGGTTGTTTGTAACTAAGGCATGTTAGGTCTATTTCCGCTACTCAACACTAAGCTTATCTCACCAGTCTCTGTCAGAATTTTTTTTGATCCTTTCTGACTTTAAGCAGAATAAGATGGAGATTGAATGGGTGTGTCATTTTGGCAAAGGTGATTCTTAATTCATTTTGAATTTTTAATATTCAAGAGGGCCCTTAAACATCAGGAAAGGATCCCTAAAAATTAGCTTAGAGTCTTAAAAGCTCAGGTTTCAAGCCTAGTGAGAACACTGTTAGAAAAAGGTGGCAGAAAATCCTAGATGGTTATCATAGTGCACAGCTTAGGGCTTGAATGCCATTATTGATGCTTCGGATGGTTTGTTTGTTTTTTGTGTTTTGTTGTTTATTTTTTTTTGGGGGGGGGAGCTTCTTGAGAAATGATATGATCATTTTGCTTGCAATTCATTTATCCAGTCCAACTTGTAACTGCAAGGTTCTGAGCTCAAATTCAGACTGTGCTGTGGTGCTTTTTAGTCCTTGGCAAAGGCTGTTTACAGACATTTCCTCACCCTAATCAAGAACCCTGCCATAGTCAGTGGAGGATCTCGTCAGTATGCTAGAGCAAGTGATCTGTAAAATGGCAGCATCTCTGTATACTCCAAAAGGAGTTGATAGGGTATTTTGTTGGAAAAAGCCAGGCGGGGAACATTTGTACAGTGCTTTGGTCACATTTAGTGGATTTAATGCTATATAAAAGCTAAGTTTTTTTGTGTTTTAACTTTGTAGATATATTTGACTTTTATGTGAATTATACTTCTTGTTATTGTGTATTTTCAATGCTTTTTTTCCTTTTTGGCAACTTCTTTTCCTTTTCTGAAAATTTTTGTATACTTCTTCTGATCTTTATTGTACATTTAACAAGCCTATGGTCTTACTTTTGCCATGGGTACTGGCATGACCTGACAGGATCAATACAGCCCTAAAACATCAAACATGGCTGAACAGGAATCATGTGCACAATTATATCTCACATTTGAAACTATCTTTCCTGTGTCCTTGAGTGAGATTTTTACTTCACTTAAGTTACTTGATCCAGTCTCAGTTGTGAATGAGTTTTTGGACGTAAGCTGCCAACAATTTTGTTAAAATGTCAGAGAGATGTGTCAAGCTAATTGCTTGGCTGTCCATTTTCAATGGATTTGATATGGTGTGGGGAATTTTTAATTTCTTGGGGGAGAAAGGCAATGTAAAGTCAGTGAGCATATGTGTGAATACAGACAAATTTATCTTGTATTTTTGTATCTTTTTTCAATCATATTGATGATATCATGCCACTGTATTTTTCCTTGGTTGTTTCATTTTTAGCTTCTTTTTTATGTTTTGTTCTCATCCTCACAAAGGTATTTTAGAAAAGATTCAGATTTATTGAATTTTATCAGTGCCTGAGACATGCTTTTCTTATGTGTAAAAAGATAAGACTTTAGTGCTATGTGACAAGTTAGGACCAAATTAATAAATCGAAAAAGGGAATTTCAATTTTTCAAGACTGGCAATCTGTCTTACAATTTTCTAATTAATGGATAGAATGCTTTCATCCTTCTTTTTTCCACACGTCCAACCGTGTCAGATGCCACAACTCTATACTTTTCTGTCCATTGTGTCATTCTCTGTCTGGCATAATTCTCTCATGGTGTTTTTCACTCTTCTTTTGACACTTTCCCTCATTCTTTAACCATCATTTTTCACATTCAATACCCTCCTTCCCACATTTTCCTCCTCACTTCTTCTGATTTGTCCCAACCACCTTAATCTATTCGCTCTTGTTTTGATAAACATACTTTCCACTTTTGCTGTCATGCAGATCTTATCGTTTGACACTTTATCTTTTCTTGTCCACCCAAGGGACCATCTTAATATTCTCAAGTCCGCTACCTCCAAATCTTTGTCCTTGCTTTTTGTCAAAGCCACCGTCTCCAGGGCGTATGGCATTGCCGGTCTTATCACAGTCTTATGTGCTTTCCCTTTCAATCTTCCAGGAATTCTTCTGTCACACATTGGTCCAGTCAATTTTTTTTTTTTTTTTTTAAGATGGTGTGCTTGACAGAAGAATTTCGGTACCTTTCAACCGAAGTGGTTGTATCGGTGCTTTTCTTTTGGTAAATCAGCATGGGCTGTTGTCTTTGGTTTGTAGATGGTTTCCATGCTGTGATGTGTTTTCTTCTTTTCTTTGTCGATCACCCCGAGCCCAGCTTCTCCACCCGACAGGTCTGGAGGTAGGCTCTAGGGGTCCAGTCAAGTCCTTCCAGCTATTTAAACTGCCATCTCTTTTCCACACCTGTCATCACTTTTGTACTTTTGACTCCGGGTGTTTAAATTGGCATGATTGATTCTGGAATTTCCTCTTTGCCAATCTTTAGAATGTCATGCTTTCATCAGTTGATGTAAGATGTTGTAAGTTGTAGATAAAAGTTTATGGAAGTATAAGGAAGACAAACTAGTTTTTGAAAAGCATCACTTGTTATTGTATATAAATGAATTTTACCTTGTACAGGATGACACATTTATTTCAGTGTAATCTTTTGTTTGTTCATGGTTCATGGTAATGTAGCTTTTGAAATAGTCAAACTAGAATTAGAACCTACAGATCTTTTAATGCCATGAAGAGTTACATCACATCACAATTTTTGTTGTTACATTTACAACTGTACAAAATCAATCTATCATTCATATTTTTGTTACATGTACATGTATAACCTCAAACCCATTGGGAATAAAACATCAATGTTGTAATAAACAAACATTCTTTGAATTGGTTCATTAGTGTATTTGTGTTACTGTCTGTGTTATTAATTTTGTTTGTTTGTTTGTTTCAGCGGGGAGGGGATTACTCATAATGGTGTTGAAATTAAACACATGTATTGTACTTATTTCGGTTAATTGAAACTCATAAATGAACTATAAGCCTTATTTGCTCCTCCTACCAAAGGAGCTGTCCAGTACAACAAACATGGAGGGCAATGTGATGTTTTAATTTTGGTACCACAAGAAGACTTTTGGTTGTGTAGCATACATACATGTGATACTACACTGAAGGAGACATGCCTGTACCCCATTGGACAGATATATGATTTGAAGCAATGCCATACATTACCAGACATTTCATAATTAATTTCTATACTGTTGCACTCTTTATTCAAACCTCACACAGCTTGAAAAAATCTGCAAATTTATTACCATAGCACAAAGCCAAAGGGCTTCAACCCAGACGATGATTGAAATATAACAAATTTGTTACATGATGCCTTGAATGTGTGGTCAATAATCATATCAAAAGCAAATCTTTTATAACAAAAGGCTGCTCCTATTCCAAAAGGCTGCTCCTATTCGTAGTACTACTATAGATAGCAACAGTACTTTTCTTGCCTCCTCGGCTACGGGCTACTCGAAGTACTCCTAAAAATAGCAGTATCCTAGTACTGTTATAAATTTGTTTATAGCAACCGTATCTCTAAAAACCAGTCCAATGGCCTAATGGTAGAGTGCCTTGGAACCGGAAGATCGCGGGTTCAATCTCCGGTCCAGTCATACCAAAGATATTAGAAGTGGCAATTTATTAACTGTCTCACTTGGCACTCAGCATTATGAGAACAGTTCCAAGACTGGTCAGCCCGGTGTTTGTATACTGTGACAGGGTGAGTCATACAAGCTGTGCTATACTTTATGGCTCATGTGTGGCAGCACATAAGCAACATCACTGATATAACCTTTGATATTGAAAAGTGGCGTTTAACCCACAATATATATAATAATCGAATATGAATAGCAAAATAAATGCCTTTCCTGGGTCGGCCTTCCGACTACCGTAAATTAGGGAATACAACTACTGACAACAGAAACGGGTAGAAGTACAGTAGTAGCATGTACCTGGTATATTCAATCAAGGCCAAACCAGCACCGACATCATACGATTACGAAACCAGGTCCTAACGTCACACTATTCACATTTTGAAGTGGCGAGCCGCACGAGGTCGGGTGGCTAACATTTTGCTGCTCAAACGAAATCTGTCGGTTAGCCTGATGCTTTAGTCTACATTGATGATTATTTTAATTTATATTAGTATAGAGATCGTTACTGGTACTTTAGTACTCCCACATTCATGAGTGGAATTCTTTGCTGAATAATTTTATGACAGAATACTTTTGTATGTATGGCAACATCAATCTTACAACTCATGAAACATAACATGCCAACTAAATTTCTACTTCTACTATCCTATTACGTTTTCACTACAAATGCAATCATAAGAAAAACAGGTACTTTGATGGGTACAACCAAGGGTCCACCTATCCTCTGCCGCCATTCATCTCTCTCTCTCTCTCTCTCTCTCTCTCTCTCTCTCTCTCTCTCTCTCTCTCTCTCTCTCTCTCTCTCTC
>JAOWAY010452226.1:0-13194 GCA_028565895.1 Goniobranchus geometricus | reverse complement strand
AATGATGTAGGAAATTTATTCTCTATCTTTTCACATCAATATTCAAATGTGCACACTTTGTTAAGCTGTGGCGTCACATTGGAATGTTAGTGTTTTAGCATCAGCCTTTATTAAGTCAATCCCGCCTAATGTGACTGTCGAAATAACTTAAGCCTCAGCCCAATGCCACTGAACGTGAGTGCCGAAAAAAACCTCTGCTTGGGCCTTAATATAACCAAATGCATCCTCTGATATTGACCTGTACAAAACATCTCCAAGCAACCAAACCACATTTCAAACCTTATTCAAAAATTGGCATCCAAAACCAGAAGATTTCTGCTCTGCACTAAAGAAAACTGCTCTGTGGCCTATTCAATGTATGCATTTTCTCAAAGGAGACTGAATTGAGACTTCCTAAAAGAAGGGAGAATCCACGCCCTCAAGGTCTAGGCTATGAAGTTGTGATAAAGATGACCCAAAATTACCAAGGACAAGGCCACCGTGTCTATTTTGAATTTTTTCCCCCCCTCTACGATGCTGGAAAAAAATTAATACATGAAATGCAGTGCTACAATCTGTCCTCCTCTAAGGGTTTGAAACTTAAAAAGGATGCAAAGGGGTTGAATGCCTTTCAAAAACGTTGCCTTCGTAAAAGGTGTTTCCTATTGCGATCATTTGAAAAATGCTGAGGTATTGGAAAGAAAAGGGATAATTAACTAAATAAAAACAATACAATCCAGAAGATTGAGGCATTTTGGCTGTGTACAGCAGATGAAGGAGGAACATTTTCAAAGGTGGAAGTTGACATGGAGACCAAGCGGTAAGAGGCCATGTGGGCATCTAAAGACTAGAGGAAAAGCATGTCAGAGAGAGGTCTGTATGATGGAGGACCTGATTGGGAAGAGGAAGAATCACTGGCACAGAAAAGGATGGAATGGAGGCTTTGGACAGCCCGATGTGTCTATGACATAGGAGGTATGAAGTCTAAGGTAAGGTCCATGAAGTTGGCAGAGGGTCTTGTGGAGAAAAAAACCTGCAGCTGTGTCACCATCTGGCCAAATTGTAAAGGCTAGCCATACTCTAAAAGCAAGCAAACCAAAGGTGGCATCAGGATGAAGCAGAAAAGGCTTCCGTAGGCTACCCCATGGACTGATAAACTACAGGGTAAAATTCTGTCTCCTAAATGTGACTCTGTTATGACAATAGCAATGCCGCACCATAAATGGCCAAGCCAAGGTTCAAATCCTCTTACCCATTGATATCTACAATTCGAGCATGTAAATTTCGGACCTCAGTGACCAGCGCCCATCCCAATGACCTCTATCCTATTGGAAGCCCTCTTTTGGTATGATATCTAGGCATCAACCATCAACTCTTTCCAACTGATGAGAGCAAAGCCAGATGCAAGCCATTACACTCTTGCAGCAAACCACCTCATCTTCAGAACAGACCTAGTGAGGGCACTTCTAAGAGGGACGCATCCCTTAGACTTCTCCGAAGCCCTGATACCCCAGCTGTAGCTGGCACACTCAATCCCCAGTGCCCAACACCTATTCACCATAAAACCAGGATAAAAGCGGTGGTATAACAAGTGTGCTCAGGATTGCAGCCAGTCATTGTTATTCAAAAGTATTGTGAAAATCTCAGAAAATCATCCATAAAAATTAATCTTTGCACCATAACAGTAAGACAAACAAATGAAAATGGATCAGGTTTTTTCCCCCACTTCTATCTATTTTTTCCATTCAAAAGTAGGTTAGGCACAGGATAAAATTTTCCTTAGCTATGGCTGGGCAGGCTACTGATAAATCAGTGTCATGGCCTAGGCAAGACTGGGTTAAGATAAGATATGATGAGATAAGATAAAACTTTATTATCCAGTAAAGCAAATTTTGTTTGCAATAAGTGCAATCATAAACAACGTCTTATGGTTTCATGAGTTTACATTACTATCATTAGTTAGAAGGGCAGATTTAAGACACCACCATTGGCTTATATCATGAGAGGCTGGCACAACCATCTGGCAATGGTTGGGAATGTAAATGGTACAATAAATTGTGGGAGAAGGCTATTATCAGAAATAAACTTGGATTAGATGAGGACATTGTTAGTTCAATCACCTGAATATTCCATCAGATCAATGGCACCTATAAGTTCCTCATTTTACAAAATAGTAAGAAAGAGTGGACCTGTACCCTTTAAAGTTACATAATGTTCATGGACTTCAGTAGGGTGGTCTTTGAGTGCATGTGAGGACAATTTCAGACACGTGCCAATTAAAAAGAATTGCATTTCAGATGAGGCAATGTTTTTGGGCCCTGGAACCGTAAATTGCCATGTTACTCTTGTTAGAATTTGGGGATACCAATCACCAAAAAAAAAAAACCCCACTGGAACATAAAGCCACCGGGCCATTTTTCTTTAGCCAGGATACCACGAAGCCAAGCTTTATTCTGACAGGTTCCCACCTTACTGTGTCCACGTTTCAGAACAATCAGCCTTCAGTTATTTTTCAGCAAGATAACACTCCTCCACATTGGGTCGTTGAGGTGAGAAGTATCTTCATGAGCAATTTCCAAACAGATGGCTTGATAGGGATGGGCTCATCAAATAACCCCAAGGTCTCCTGATAGCACACTTCTCGACTTTTTTCCCCTGGGGTTTAGTTCATTAATGACAATATGTACACAACTCTGGTACTACATCTCGAACAATTCAAATGCATGATTCATGAAGCTTTCAATCTGGTAACATCAGATACTCTGAAACGCCTGGAAAGAATTAAAGAGGTGCCTCGTGTTGACCCCCAAGTAGAAAAATAAACTCACAAATTACAGTCTTTGTTCAAACAAAATCAAATTTCTTAAAACATATCGTCAGTGAAAATGCCAAACCGTGTAAGTCCGAAAATATGGTCAACCATGTAAGTCGGCCATAGTAAATAAAAACAAAATAGTGCATTAAAATGAATAATATCTGGTCAAATAAGTGTTGGACCATGTAAGAATCCCATCTGGACGCTGTTATAGTAAAAATATAGGACGTAATATTGTTTTTTAATCTCCAGTTAAATGTTGACTGACTGGAAGACATAAACGGTTTGGCATTTTCACCGAGGACATGCAACAAACCAGTCGTGTCTACCTGTTGTCATTAAAGAGTAATTTTAATTTAAAATCAATCCATGATTAAAAAACGCCTTGTACATTTTAACTTGATATTGAATTAAATATGAAGAATCTTTTTTGCTGTGGTGAAACTGTTCAATAATTACCTGTGGCTGAATTCTAGGAATCATAATCAAATTTGAACAAAGGGCAATTTCAGAAATGCTGCTTTCCTCACAGAAAAACATGTACACTGACTACATGGTACAGATTGAATGAAAAATCATGTTCTAAAATTTAAAAACCATTTGATGATTTTCGCTTTCAATGAATGGTTTATGGCCTACTCTATTCTCCCTTCCTTTTCAAAGAATCAGGTCACATACCTCGTTTTTACACATGAACAAGGATGAAAATGTGCAAATTATCACATATGAGGCAAAGCATCTACTGTTTTCAAGGAGAAGAAAACCCAAAAGAAAACAGGTGAAAAATCGATAAATGATGGATTGAACATTTTTAATGCCTTAATTAAATAAAGCCAAGGTTGAAATTCTTGGAGCCTTTGCAGAGAAGTTGCAATTTTGTTATGTTTGGCACTTTGTGAAAAACTGGGACAACTACAAACCAATGATGTCATGATTACAATGGTACTTTAAAAAAAAGCATGAAATTGCAATATCTATCTTCAGCCAATCAAACGTTACAACGGCTAACAATTTTCAAATGCATTTAAATTCATACATATGATACCCCTTCCCCTCCACCTTCAACAGAGAGAGAGAGAGAGCAAACCTAAACCCACACCAAAATCCATCCCCTCGCAAAATGAAATTACAGTCTGTACAAACATCACTAAAATCTCAGAGTGTGATCACCTTATCTGATTGAAATTAACAACTGTCATTGTTGTTCTCTTTACATACCAGTCCATATTGGAAGGAGTCTTTGGACATAAACTTTTAGTGTGTAAAATAGAAAAAGAAACCAAAACAAAACAAAACCAACACATTCATCTTGTGACATTTAGATCACATCACAAAATGATGCCTTTCCATTGGTCTAATTTTTTTTTATTTTTCTTTCTAAGATAGGGCAAGCAGTATCCAATATGGATTACATACATTGGTGCCAAAATGTGACATTATGAAAATTGGAGTTATAAGTTAAGAGAATGGTAATGAAATAATTTGTGTATACAAGAGCTGAAGACAATTCGGAATAATTTTTTTTGTTTTTTTTTTGTTTAATGAAAAAAAACCCGAAATGAATGAAGACAGGAAAAAAGGAAAGAGCCTTCCTCCATGGAAAAAGATGCAAATATCTGCAGGGAAGCATGGTCTTCAATTTTTTACAGATACATTGAATGAGAAGAATTCTATCACCAACTTGAGTCAAATGGAACAAGGTCAAGATAAAGCATTTCAGTGAAAAGGATATGCTTCTCTCACATATTTCAAATTTTAAATGAAACCTATTATCATAAGGATCAATTCAAGTGAAACAAGTAACGTCTGCTTTTATGAACTGAAATACTACCTCCTTTTGATGCAAGGATGTAGGATTTTTTTCTAATTCTAGATAATAATAATAATAATAATAATAATTAAAAAAAAAAAAAACCAAGCCCAAAACAAAAAAAACCAACAAACAAAACAACTATAAATAATACAGCGGGACCTCTATAACTAGGGCCCTGGGGAATCCGGAAAATCGGGAAATTGGAATGAAATTCCAAAGGACATAATTTTCTCTATATAATTTAAATCCCAAATGGAGATGATTTTGTGAAGTGTTTTCTCAATTTCAAAGAAATTTCAAGTATAATTGTCCATGTTTTTTGCCACAATATCTTACATCATACATGAATGATATGGTATGTTATTATCAGACAACGAAAAGGACACAGAAAATTGTCATGACACTGACAAATCAAGAAGGTGCTCAAAACCTGGACTAAGTTCACAAACCCTTGCAGCGAATGACGGTCTGCTTGTTTCATGAAGCAAGGGGATGAACTAAGAAAATGAGCTCCGTAAAAGATGTCATTGAGTGGTTAATAAAGCTGGATAATGAATCTGATGTGGTGGCCCTGTAGCTCAGCTGGTAGAGCAGCTTACTGCCATGCAAAGTGAACCGAGTTCGAACCCAGCCATGCAGTGGATTTTTTTCAGGGCCCCCTGTTCACCCAGCAGTATAAATGGGTAGCTAGGTTTTTCTAGACTTGGTGGAAGTAAGGGCGGCGTGGGGAAGCAATAGCAAACTACTACATTATGCCGAATGCCAAATGTAATTAGGGCTCTTCTCCTAATTCCAATATACTCAGTCATGGTTACGGGACTAACTTTACTTTTAATGATGTCTATTGCCTCCCATACCGCAATCACTGCTAACGTCTGTGATTGACAGGACAGGTTCAACCAGTCCTTCACCTGAATTTTTATGACCAACACTCGCAAGGTTGTCAAGTAAGCCATGTGTTTGTGGTCAGTGGTTGAGCTTCAGGGTTATTCAACCTCAACAGATCAAATAAAGACATGCATATTAGCTCGCAAGCAATGATGAGAATTCCCATTGGGCTGAGCTTTTCTCTGAGAAATCGTGTCGATTTTTCAGTCTCCCATAGGTGTCCCAATAATAGAGGTCCTACTGTTATAATAATAATAATAATAATAATGAAATTAATAGTAATATTAATAATCAATAATACTAGTAATAACAATAAATAATTATAGAAATAATAATACATTGGAGCTAACCCACAACAAAAACCAACCAAGCAAAAATGCGAACCCTTAATTTTGATAAGGTTTTCATAATATCCCAAGTGTATTTTTAAATCACAGCTGATTAAACATAATGATGAAAAAAAAAAAGAAGTCAACCATGTTTCTCCAAACTACTTTTACCTCCAATGACGATTAGATTGCATTGTCTAAATCACCCAGACGTCGGCAAAGCATGGGCATCACTGCTAGATAACTTCAAAGAACTCCCATATCGACTAGCGTTGCTATCAATATAACATTTAAGACTTTTCAGTTCCATTTGTCTTTCATAGCAGCCAATCATAATTTAAGTCACAGCAAATACAGAAACAACACAACATTTTCTTCTTCTCCTAAATGAAATAACTTTTTAAAAAAAGGAAGTATTAGTAGGCAGTGTATCAGGGAAAGAGTACTAAAATCAAATCCCTGCCGACACTGACAACTGCAGCATTTCATGTCAAACACTGACAAAGGGGTGTCTCATTACACTAAATGGATCAAAATATCAAACCTCCATCTGACACAACAACGCTTATTGATTTCTTAAACAAAATTTGCAATGCTGATACCACAAGGATGGCCTGGGTTTCCAAGATGTGTAGCCCATGCTGTGAGAAGACGACCATGTATTAATGAAATGGAAATGTGAAAATTAATAAAAGATCATTTTTACGACAGAAACATGAATCGTAAAGGGTGTGCCTTCCACGGTATAATTTTGGCAGGCTTTACTAATATCTGGGGCACATTCTCATTCCTTTATTCTTATATAAAAAAGTAATAGCAGTTCATTACTATATATTTCAAGGAAAGGAATGAAGATATTGTTTGTGTCCCTTTTCTTCTTTCCATGATACCCAAAGATGAAAAGGGACATTTAATACAAAGGAAGGTTAAAGTCACATAAGTCTTGACAGTACGATATGGATGAGGTTTGAAATCATGAAAGGTTGGATGAAAAGGTGATTAAAAAAAAAAACAATGGAAAAAAAAAAACCCAAAACTAAATCCACCCCCCCTCCCGCAAAATCATATTGTGGAACTCTTATCAAGATTCTTCATTTCCAGAATCTTCTTCATCCTCTTGATAATTTTCATCTTCCTCATCCAAATCATCAACATAGTCATCATCATAAAAGTCAGCATCAAGCTGGTAATCATGTCCAGGACGTGATGTCACACAATATTCTAAGAGCGTTGTAGGAACAGTTACATTATCTCTCTCTGCATCAGCTTTGGTAGCCTGAACTTGTTTCCTGTGGATATAATAATTACAAAAACCATAAAGCCACTCTTTGCTCGTTTCTGCTCAAAGAATTTCTATATATCAGAAAGTTAAACAGAAGGCCCTTCAGATTCACCAAGATATGAGCCCTGCTACCCAAACATTGTTTCACTTTACAATCCACACTATCATAAACACATGAGTTCTATACATGTGTCACTCAGATAAACCGGAACACTCTATCATACATATAAACGTACAAACTTTCTGGCAAAACCTCTATACCCCTTATCACATACACAAAATCCCTGTCGTCCTCAGTCACCCATGCTTACTTGCTTGCGTAGGGCTTTTTTAATCAATGGATAATATGAACACCTCGGCAGCTTCTTCGATGTGATTCAATATTTTTTCCAACATTTCCCCAATCTTCTGCAATGTTTTGGTACAGAATGGAACAATTGGGGATTTTGAATCGATTTGAGCATTGGATGGCTTTCAATACGTTTGAGGACTCTACAAAGGCTGTAGATAGATAGCTAGATGTTAGCCTTCCTATGTAACATTGGTGTTCTGACGATGTAAAAAGAAAAGACACCATTGCTCTGTTCGCATTTGTATATTGTGATCTCGTCTTAATATGTATCCGAACAGTCTCCATCTGTTTTCCAGAATCTCAATGGAGAGAGGTTTCTTTGCACTTTTCATACATTATCTTTATCAGAAAATATATCTCAGGTTTTACATATATGGCAAAATGGAAAGCATCAATTTTTTCTTCTTTGGTCTGAGTGACCACCCTTGTTCCATATCGGGTTGACCAAATCAATGCGCCCACTTTTATAACATTAATAAAATCAATATCTATTGAAGGATTCTTTGAAAAAATATTCTGTCACACTATTTTCATATGTTATCAGTGTGTACCCTTCAACTTTTACATTAATACTTTCAGTATATCGCAGGATATGAATATCTTATGAGATTCCAAAAAAGAAATATTGCACTTTCCCCTCACTCAAGCAACGAGTTGGGTTTCAACTCTGACGCCTTGCAAAGCTTCAGGTTTTATGTTAAAATTCTTTTGCATATCTGCATGACCGCAATGGTTGATTATGCCACTTTATAGCTTATGAAAAGCAGAGGATAAACAGTGCCATTTTCAACTTTTAAAACCCATTGTGAGGCCTTTGATTATTAATCCTCAAGCAAGTTGTTTTAGTTAAAGTTCATCTATTACAAATTCATGTCCTTAATTTAGAAGATTACTCAAATCTGATAGATAACGTGGTTAAAAATTCTGGATCTTTATCTGTACCTCGAGTTTTGGTGATATATCTAGATTCTTAATGGTTTTGAGCTCGTCAGATAAAGCTGGTTATGAAGCTCTTTACTAGGGAAAGGGGTGGAGAGAGGTGTGGCTCGTTCGAGAACCTTTCACAGAGGAATCTCTAAAAAGACAACAATTTCTAATATTCTGGTATAAAATAACTTTAAATGACATCAGTAAAAAATTAAATAAACCTGGTAAAATGAAAATGCAATAGGTACCAGTAATTCAAAAAGAAGGCGGCTCAGCTAATCTTTTAAAGCAGTAATCTGCAGGTAATAAAATGAATTCATTTTGCTTGATATTGCAATTTTGACCCGCCTTGCTAAAATGATTGTATTTATCTTATTCATTTACAAATTGCATGTGTCATGTAGATTTAATTGTTCTACTTAACTGCTGATGGATTTTGTAAATAAATGTATATCTATGGAAATATTAGCTTTTAAAGTAAGTTTTTTTTTGGTTCATCCAATAAATTAGGATAATCAATACCAACAAAGTATACAACCTATATACATACAACCTCTCAACCTCAGTCTTTCTTACATACCATCTCTATCACCATCAATTTCTAATTCAGTTACACACAGTCTCTTACTCCTTTACTACACACACATTAATTCACACAATCCCTTTTATTTTCAAAATTCACAAAATGATACATGATCTCGAACACCTTCCCTCACTCACTCATACACACAATTTCTATCACCCTCATCAACTCAATCATACTGTGCAACAGACAACCTCTATGCCTCTTGCTGTGTAACACATACAGCCTCTGACATCATCATTCAGGCAATCATATACAAACAATCTCTACTACCTGTACTCTCTTATTCATACACAAAAGCTCCATCAGCCTAAACCTGGCATCACCCTGGTCTGATGAAGTAAAGTCAAGCCTACTCTCTCTCTCTCCCTCTGGAGAGAAGCCTATGGAAAAGAAATTTCAAACGGATGGCATGCCCTGCCTGATCTTTTACCAGCAGTAGAATCCCACAAACTTTATTTTGCTGGCATGCCAGCATATGTCAGCAATCTTGCACCCATGCGTTATTGATAAAATAAAAGTGCAACGTTGTTTCCCTGATGGTTAGGAGTAGGTTGAAATCCTGGCCAAACCGAGACCTGGAAGGTGAGCTTTAGTAATTTCCAGATTTCACATTTTTATTTTGTTGACAATACTATGTCAACATGCTGGCATGTTCAATTCGTCATTTCAGGATTTTGCATCTTACTTCATTCGACTGGCAGCCTCAGGGCAAATTTCTTAGCAACTTTTCACACAGAATCAGACTTCCAGAATGCTGAAAATTTCCGGGTAAAGTGGCACTTCTCCTAGCATATGGTATGAATCACTTAAAATTTTTTTTTTTAAATAAGAAAAATCCTAAAACCCAACTAACCAAACCATATCTGCATAATGTCCAAAAGATGATTTAAAAAGACCTTATTTTATTATCTTCATTTTTATACAAAAAGGCCAACCTAATAGTTATGAAGGTCCAAACTGTATACTTTTAGCAAACCAAAAAATATAATAAAAATCAAAACCCCCACAACAAAATGAAGATACAGGCCTAATACATTCATATTTTCAAATTCACCACATTTACAGATTTTAAGAAAGACCAATGGTGCCGTTTAGACAACCAGTGTGTTGGCTTACGATAGTGAAATAAATTGATGGCCTTGGCAAGCTATGGCCTGTCACTCTGTTCCTGTATAAGCTACGCCCCACTTAAAAAGCATTCAGCCACCTGATTTTTAGCTCCACCTACAACTGATTGGTTAGGTGAATCATGTCATTGGTTAGCCTTGACTCTCTCGATGACAGTGCCGGCATAGGCAAGGGGGCATGGGGTAAGTCATGTAGGTAAGAAGGTGGGTCAATCAATCTTGCACAAACGTCCAAGGGTGTCTCCAGTCTGTGACTGACATTGATGAAAATCCAGTGTGGTTAGGTGCCATGGTGATAAGCATGTCATGCTTTAGAAGCGCAATGCAACCTTTAAGGCTCATATATGGATTGATAATTATGCTGTATGCTGTCTCATCAAGGGGATTGTCTGGACACGCAGGCTCCTCATTTTAGTCACATAATAATTACATTTAGATCAAGCAAGAAGAAGCTCGGTGGGTGGGTGGGTGGGGGTCCTGCATGTTATGACGACTAACTTTTTAAGAAGACCACCTGTCCAAGACGACCACTTTGTTCATGATCTTAGGTAGTCGTCATGAGTAGGTTTGACTGTAGTGTAAGAAGATGGGACATGGCAGCTCACATTAACTTAAATAATTCGTTAGTACCTGATGACATTCTCGTACTCTTTATCTTTCCCTCTGGATTGCTTCCATTTTCTAAACATAATAGATGCGTCAACATTAGCTGGAGAGAATGTGTTCGGTTCATTTAAAAGAGATATAATACTCAGAAGAATGGTTCTGAAAAGAGAAAAAAAAAGGGCCTCATTTTAGTTAGACAAATACAACAACCACAAGGGAAGTATGATTTTAACTACTGAAATTTAAATACAATGGAATTAAAAGCTTACTGTGGCAGAAGAAAACATTAAACCCCATTTATTAAGATTAACTGCCTACATAAATCCAAATGAGTTATAAACTTCTGTCAAACTTTTGTTCACTCACATCTGAATGATAGGCAGAAATTTTGGGCAATAGGGAGTAGAATGAATTGAGGGGGGAGAGAGAGAGAGAGAGAGACAATGCCATTAATTTAAGCCATGAGTTTATAAATTCTGTGTTGTTGTTGAACTACTCATGTCTATATAATTTGCCGACCTCTGTCTCTGTGTGCCTGCCTGTCAGTCTGTCTTCAAGTCTATCTGTCTGTCTGTCTTACTGCCTGTGTGTCTTTCTATATCTCTATCCCTTCTCTCTTCTTCACCGTTATCCCCTCTCTAGAATCTAGATTTTTGACTACTCTTCAACTTAAAGCATGTTCGAATTCGAACACAAAAATGATCAATGACTGTCAAACAACGATTTCTCAATGTAACGGTATTATACTTGGAGGTATTATTTCAAAAATTGTTGAGAGCAGTGCTCATGCTTATGATTACTTTATCCAATTCGCACACAACATGAGTATTCAAAGTTTTCCCGATTGTTCAAAAAGTAGGAGTGAAAGTAAAAAGGCAATTTCACAAAACAAATTGGACTTTTCCGCCCTCGAGTCGGACCACGGAAACTGCCGCGCAGATTTTCAATATCGAGCACGGAAGTCTCTGAAACCACAAATTTTTGCGGATCCACTAAAAATTTCGATCCCTGTAAATTAACTTATCATCATGCCTCATCTTCATACAATCCTCCATTATCATGGATGTCATATAGTTGGAAACACTATTTCTATTATCGTTAACTTAGATCTACCCTTCCAGATAAAGTAGAAATAATTGAAAATCAAATGTGTAATATACACATCTAGTCCAACAGGCTGTTTTGGTTGTCCAATATATGGAACAGACATAAACGTATGTGCAAATGGACATAGTGGACATGAAGTGAGTGAAAAGGCAATGACAGAGTATGACAGTACCATAATTAGTAGAAAACTCACAAGAGCTTATCAATGTATAAACACCTTATAAACGTGTTATCATCATAGTATCTAGGTCCACGATGATCAGTAGACAGACCATAATAAAACATATGCTGTATCCTCATCATAAGAAGCATACAATTTACCTGACAGTTTGAGTAGGATTCCATCTTTCTGATGGTAGCTCACCACTCTGTGGGTCATCAACAGGAGGATGCAAAATTGAAATACACACCTCACCATTCTGGGAAAGGAATTAAAGTCAAGCAGTAAAAATAAATTGGAATAACATCAAGCACAATGACTTTCTAAATTGTGAGAAAAAGATATAATCATCAATTTAAGCCTCTATATCCTCTCAAATTGACTAAACGCATGTCTTGTACGAATTGAAAACTTGACCCTGTCTTAAACAAGATGGCTTGCGCTGTTGTCAGATGAGCCATAATGCTGAATGTTGGGACTGATTTTCTGAACTAATTGTGAACAAATCATGTACATTTTGTTGAATGTACTTAATGTTCTCCACTTATGAAGGCTATTCCAATTTACAATTCTATCTATTCTGCTCTCACAATCATGAAAACAACGACATTCCATATATATTGAATGCATGAAACAAGAGAGCTGGCAATGATGTTTATTTCCAACAAAAAGGGTAAAAGGGACAAAGAGATATGTGACATCCAAAATAAAAATTGCACATAAAATATGTACTAAAGTTTGGGGCATAAAACAAATCAAGACCTCAATTAGAATAAGAATGGAAGGACCAAGCTCCTCTGAAGGTTGATGCCAACTTGGGTCATGGCTATGGGGGGCGAAAATAAATCAGCTGTCCGGTGACTACCTTATCTATTGCTGCCATATCAGATTTTCAAAAGAGGAAGTTTCTTGGATATTTGGGGGAATAGGAGGAAACATACCCCAATGTTACCTTTCGCGATTTTACAGTAAAAAATATAACCTTACAGGTTACAGTAGGCGGGCGCTGTACAAATTTTCAACTATACGGTAGCATAACATATCAGCAGCACAGTAGCATAATATATTAGCAGCACAGCTGAGAAATATTAACAACACAAATCGAACCCCAACATCACTTAGGATATTTTCAATAGATTGTTATTATTGTTACTTTGTGGGTTTAACGTCACTTTTCAACAGCGTAGGTCATATCAGCGACGGTGCTATTTAGACATGTTTAT
>JAOWAY010452115.1:0-13195 GCA_028565895.1 Goniobranchus geometricus | reverse complement strand
AGAGAGAGAGAGAGAGAGAGAGAGAGGGGGGGGGGAAGATAAATTTTCCATTAGAATAATCCCAACACTCAGCAGTAACATTATGTGGTTTATTTCTGGTTCAATTATTGCAAGTGAACAAAGGAAACTTGTGAGAAGACAATTTAATAAAAGTTCACAGACTGTAATCATAAGTGTGATCCCAAGTTATTATTAATTATTAGATAGGCAAGTAGCCTTTGTTAATGGGATGGAGAGAAAAAATAAGCTCAAAGACATACTCAATCTCTACATAGCAATCAGTACTACTATCACCTGATCAGTTACAATGCATAACTTTTGATATGCACCGGGGCCAAAAGAGGGGGGTGATAAGACAACAGAATATTCTCAAAAATATCAAAAACCATGCAATCTCATTGCAATATAAAATGTTTATACATCAATCTACCAATATGGATGAGATTCTGGCAGAATCTGCCTGATGTCTCTTAATTCCTCCAGGAAATAGAATTTAAATAACTGAAGTACTTGAATATCCTACCTCTTTGCAATTTAACGGCACTTTGTAACATACAACTTTCAGTAATAAAAATGGTTTTGTTGGTTCTTCCTGATGCAAATTTTGTTGTTTGACCAACCTTCGGTGAATGATGTAATTCGGAGGTTTGACCTACCAGAGTTCAGGTATACAAACTGTTCATGCTTGGTGTTTACAAATTTGTAGAGCTTTCCTACAAAAGTAATTTTGGTGTAGACCTGTTGTGCAGAATATACAGTAAGTTGTTCCTCTTGACCAAAGCATGCTTAATTCAAGCACAGACTTAAAATTTTGTTTAGTGTAAAATATGAATGATTTCCTGACACTCATCAAAACACTGGTATAAATTTCTGAATGATTTCAATTCTGTGTCAGGGATGGTAAAGAGATACTGCATATATCTTAATTAGGTAAATGACAAGTGACTTCATGTGAAAACAGTGAGATCAATTATCAGAGCAATTTGGAAGCCTCTTTTTGAAGAAGATATCTTGAACCAGAGACAAAATATGTCTGATTTTTTATCTGTTTGGCCAACAAATAATACCGTATAATACCAGTATTGCCTAAATAAACTTTTCTCCACTTAACTGACATTTGAGTGGTTGGACTACCTGGAAAAGTTTGGAATATTTTCTCTCTCTCTCTCTTGGTTTTTATCCAAAATCATGGAACAGAATATAATGTAGTAAGGATATAATCATTTTGCTGTTAATTTTCAACTTGATATTTTTCTTTCCTGATTTGATCAAGAAAATCATGTTTGTAACTTTGATTCACAAAAAGAGCAAAAATATCATCAATCAATTTAACTTTGGCTTCAAACTAACTTTAGCTAAGGATTAACCAATGATAGCTTATACAGCATGAAATTGAAAACTATTCAGAACTGGACAGAAGCATACACAAGTTATATTTTTCTTTACCAACAACCACCAAGAGGTTCCATTTGAATTTGAGAATAATTTGACAAAATGTACAAGTACAATGTAAAAGTCATAACTGTCAAAAAAAAATGTTTGCAATCAAAGATGGTTGAATAAAAATTTCTTTGACCAGAAAGACCTCATAATTTTGATATTAATTTTTAGCTCAATATGCCAGATAAATGCTTTCATACATAGCTGATGATGAAAACAGGAATTTAAAAAAAAAGAAGCAAGTATATACATGAAAATCAGCACCTGGGTGTAAAAACTAAAAAAAAAAAAATCACCCTCTGTGGGTTTGGTTTATTCTTCATTCTCTGTTAACCACATTAATCCTTTGCTCCTTGACAGGATTGATATCATGCATTAGCTTTAACAGTGGGTGAGAAAGTGTCCATCTGGTTTTCAATAAAAAGGACATACAGGTGCATTCTATACTGCTCTGCCCACCTCTTATCTCAAGATCTTATGACAAGTTTCAACTTCCTTTCCAACACTTTCACCAAAACCTTCAATAATCTCATTCATTTCCAAAATCTCCTGGGTCTTATTTCTCCCATTTGTGTTTGAGATGAATCAGGAATTCTTGCAACAAGGCTAAAACTAATTTTTGGTTGAAACATTTGATTGAATTCCATACTTTACTATTTGCCTACAGACAAGAAAGCAAAAGCAAGATAAAAGATAACTACAGTTACAGTTGAGTCAGGAGTCAGCGTGGTCACAATAGGGCGATATGGAGTTTGCTCCACATGATGAAGGATTAAGAGCCTGAAGGTTAAAATGACAAATTACATATAATTCTTTCCTCAAATTTCTCAGAAATCTGGAAAAAAAAAAACAACAACCCATGAACTAATAAGTCTGAAATGAAGAAATCTTTGATCATTTCATAAAAAATAAATATACTTATCAAAATATTTGATTCTGATAAAAGCTTAAAATGAAAACAGGAAACAGCTATAATCATGTTAAAAGGAAAGAAAAAAAAAAAAAAGAGAAAATCAACAATGAAGTAAAATTCCCCCCTTATTCTTTGTTGGTGCCAAAAATAAAATATTGTGCTTTATACAGACAAAAACATGGCCTCAAAGGTCAATGTGAAAATTATTTTGTGATACAATGCATGTTAAAGCATCAAAATCTAAAGGCTGTTTTCAAGGCAAATTATCCAAGAGCCTGGTTAAGATCAACTTTTAAGCTTATCAACCCTTTAAGAAAAAAACAACAACCCTAATTTCCAGATTATGCATGACATTACAAATTCCTCTAAATTAATTATTTCTTATAGGATTTGCCATATGTGTCCTACGATTATTATTATTATTATTATTATTACTAATATTATTATTATTATTAATATTGTTTATATTATCATCATTATTATTATTATTGGAAACGACTTAATTTGCAAAATGGGTTAAATGCTGAACTTCAAGACCATGACAATTGTTATGGAAGAAGCTAATAGAAATGCAAAGTTTTGATTGCCCAAGGGTAGAAAGTGTAAAATCTGTCCTGCCCCTGAACTTTTGGCAATCAGTATATCATATAACCAACCTTAAACATGATGCAATATGCTTTGACATGCTGCATTACACATGTACTCTTATCATTAGGAATAAGCTGTGTACCAACTTTAGAAAATCTCAAACCTTTGTTTTGACTAATCTTTCTTGAACTTTGCCAAGAAGACGGTAACTTCCACTCGACGCCATTGTTTTTATAGCTAGGCCTAATGTTGGCGACAACTTGGCGAACATTTAAACACAGATCTAGATCTGGGCCGAGCAAAGTTACAACACAGATTCACATCTAGACCTAGCAATGTTACAACACAGATCTAGATCTAGGCCTAGCAATGTTGAACCAGAGCACCGCATATTTTCTTGCTCATTACTAGTAACAGGTCTATATGTAATTATGAAACAGCGAGACTGCTCTCACGACTCGTCGAAAGGGAGTTAAGCTGCGGATTCTCAGTCGATACTAGTGATGCCTCGGATCCTAGCCTGAACCAGTGATGACAAGGATATATGTGGATCTACCGGAAACTTTCCACTCTGTAGCCCATTCACTGTGTATTGTTTAGAAGATAGTAGTAATCAAAGTAAGGGGGCTGAACATTACTGATTGTAATGAGTTAACACATTACCTCCCTGAGAACACAAGGATACATAATAACTCAAACTTAAGTAGCATTCACAAAACCTTGGTCAAAAATCTCCACCTACTCTACATAAATTATACGCAAGTACCAAGCTGACGAAAAGAATGATAAAAGGATGATACCAGGTCATGTTCTAAAATACATGGATCTAAAATGAAATGAAATGAAAATCTGATTCCCTAAATTCAATTTCAGCATGGTAACTTCTTAGACAGAAGGGTTTCTATATCTATGAAGTCTGGAGGCTTTCTGAATCTTCAGACTCTTGTCTCCACTCTCCAATGTCTGCCTCACAACCTTCAGGCCACTCTGTTTCGTCTGCGCCATCTTCAGTCATCTCTCCTGGTTGCGATGATGTTGCACTGTCAGCAGGCTGGGTTGATGTATCTGCTGGCCTTGATGTTACCTAGAAAAGGATTTAATCATGATCTCAGGTGGCTGGCAAACCATGACAAAAATAACACAAAAATTCCTTTTACCGGTACTTCAAAAGTTCCAGGTTAAAAATAAAAAGATGATTCTAAACAAATAAAAAGAAAAAAGAAACAAGTAAAATGATATGTGCCTATGACAATTAAAAAAAAGGCAATTTTATACAAAATAAAATGTGCAGTAGAACCTCTGTAATTAGGAACCCTGTACCTCAGGAAATCCGGCAAGTCAGGAAGAAATCCCAGGGAACGGAATTATTTCAATACATTTTCTCATATGCAGAGAATATATGGATACAGAGCTGCCAATCCCAAATCTAAAAAAAGCTGTACAATTAGTTGTAAAAAACCGTACAATATTGCAGTGAGCATGAGAACAATTTTTTTCACATTTCATAAGCCATAAGCCCAAGATCTAAAAAAATATAGCAATCTTTCTTTGAGATCAAGAGGTAGATCTAACAGATCTCTGGACAGATTGATTTTTTGGGGATGAATAATGCCTTAATATCAAAACATCAATTTGCTTTGAGGCTCATATCCTTACCATAAGAATCACAAAATGCATAACTTGGACTTTACATTTTTTTTTATTAATTGGAAAACCTCAGATTATCATTTCTCCATCTTTGCTCACATTTAGAAGAGGAAGGCCCAGACTTTCATAGAATGTTTGACTTCTTGGACAGTGGCTCCATCATCCAGATCTTAGACCTAAATAGGGTACAAATCTAGATCAGTTCTAGATCTAGAGTAGAGTAGAAGAAATGCTTGACTGCCACAGTTTACAGATTAGCTGCCTCCTCTTCAGCCATTCTGTCATTGATACAATGAACAATATTCTAGATCTTGATAATCCAAGTTTCCCAGGGAAAAGCCTTAGTTATCAAGATCTGGATCTGTCTAAACTCAATTGGGAGTAATTTAATGGTTGGGGTCGGATTATCCCATTCAGATGTCAAACTGAAAAGCGGATGAGGGTAAAAAATGCAAGACAGATCATTACTCATCCAATGACGAGAATCAAGACAATCCCAGCAATATAACTACCTGTACCCTGTAAAATGGACAATCCAAGTGTTATAATTATGGAACCTGTCATTCATTTTCATACCACATTATTATACTAGGCTTAGATCAATTAATCAAAAACTAAGCAGGAAGCTTCTCATCACCAACAGGATCATGTCACAGGAACGCACAGTGTGCAGTGTTAGCCTGGTGTTGCATAGTGACTAGTGCCTTAGGCCTAGTGTGCTGACCTTTGACTCTCCAGTTGCAGTGGGGCTTGACTGTACCCTTCACTATGACTCAAATATAAGATCTAGGCCGAGGCTTGCACGGAATACAGACAATATTAGTTTAACAGTTAGGGCTAATTGAGTTCATGTGCAGCCCTGTGTGTTTGGCCCCCAGGATATAATGTGGATGCTTGTGGTTTGGCCAATATAGTGGGATTCTGCTTTCTTACTTCCATTAAGCCCACTGGCATCAGTGAGCTTGCAATATGTCAACCAAATCTCAAGAGCCTTAATGCTGCATTAGTGCTGGGCATAATAAAGATGTTCTCATAAATAAGCTACAATTTGCAAAATATCTGTTAGCCAGACTTGCCAGACAACACCGAAGCAGGTATTTAAGCAAGTGTCTGGGTGGCCATTCTCGGCTGCCCTTCATAACTTATTAACAGGGCGGTGACTTACGAGTGAAGGTATGCATGGACAGCCTTTCAGTTTTCTTACTCACATGTCAATCAAATGGCTGGTGAATCTCTGATCCATCACACCTTTTGGCGCAATACATTGAGGACTTAGTGAGAAGAGTTTATGAGAGCAGACTCCGGTGGTCAGCCTATCACAGTCAGAAGGCATGCGAGGCAATGTAACAACAGTCACCAATATTTTTGTTTACATGCCTACTCTCAATCCTCTGATCAAGCTTGACTATGAGTGGCACCAGATTTTTGTCATGTTTCGATAAGCTGTTGGTTTGATCCTCTCATATTGTAGAGGTAAAACAAAATCCTAAGGTACTCGGCTAATCAATAAGAACAAAAATTCCTGTCACCCGAGTTTCCACTGTATAATAAAAATAAAATGAGTCAAGGGTACAACTGGTGTCACAGGATTACCATGACTTGTATTTAAAGCTAATAAAAATATGCTTAACTTGTTCTCAGTAGTAGGATCTGCAGGAATGAAGGTGAATAAAACAAAAATCAGCAGCACTGAAAAATTTTGCGAGCTTTCCCTATCTTAGTTGTTTTTAACCCAACCATTTTTTTCTATAACAGACAATGTAGATGCACATCTTGGTTTACAATGCACATTGTGTTTTTCCCTTTCAACTAAGACATATTGATCTATGATTTCAGGCACTGATTTGATAAATTAATCAATACAATTGAACGGCATGTCTTGAAAGTCATTCAAAAGGCACATCTTTGTTAAAAGCAGAAAAGAGAGTCATGAAGACTTTAACAAGTCTCAATGCTTAAACAAGTTCAAGCAATCTACAAACAATTGCATCGCCATCACCAGCACAGCAAAGGTGATCATATCCTTAATGGGTAAGATTTTATACCTCATCCAAGCCCAACAAAATTTTGAAATTTATAATCTACAAGCATTGATGCTGTGCTCTCTCCGCCCCCAAGGAAGGTGAATCAAAAATGGAGGCTAAAATGAAGCGGTCAAGCAAAAGCTTTATGGAACAAACAACAATTTTTCAATAGATTAAAAAAAACCCAAAAACGATTGAAATACAAAACCAAAACCATTAGTGCACCCTTGAAGGCATTTCAGACACATGTGTCAAATATGGTGGTCATAGGTGCTGTGGATAAAAATCCTTTTGCGTTCCAAGTTGGCCCCAACTCAGCTTTATATAATAGATCATGGAACACTAAATAGTCGCATGGGATTACTCTTCAAGGGAATAATAACAATCTCCGTAAAGTCTAGATAAAATATAACACAATTGAGATAAATAAATGCAACAAGGCATGTAGTATGGTTGTTGCCAGTAGTGAAAAGTAATAGATTATACTATGCTGGGTGCAGTTCAGCATGGGTCCTTGCTCTGCATACAGTCAAAAGAGTGAAAGTCTTACAGGTCACAAGACTAGAAGTGATATATCTATGTTTATGATCTCTGATTAGAGATTTGAGTTTACATCACTTTGTGGGTTACTGTTTAGTATAGAAGTAATGCCTGCTGGCTTTGTCCTACTAAGACAAGGTCTGAGACTTATCAGTCAACCATGCTCATACATTCCCTTCCTTTCCTAATGTCAAGACATCAGTGATGAATGTGAGACTGATTATCAACTTTCTGACCGATATGGAATAGACAGGTATAGTGGCAGCATGAAAAAAGTGAAGGCATGAGTTGACAGGACTTTACAATAACATTTTAATTCCCCTGGCTGACAACAACACAGAGAGAACACTGTACACGACTTAATGCTTTTTTCACCCAACATATTTCTAGCTTGGTTCCCACACGCCTATGTTGTGTGCCTTTACTATGGACACATTGTTAATATAATCATAAGCCATATTGTGCTGGCAGGATACTTTCACACTGCCTTCTTTCCAGATATTGTTTTGTGTGGGCATGGCTTGACTTAACTCAAATTGTAGTTTATTAACCAATTTAATGAAGGTCTCCCAATATTGCGATTAAAAAAAGCAGTATTATAGATCATTTCAACAGACTTAAGAGAAAAAAAAAGAAGAAGAAAAAGAGAGAATCAAAATCAAACCTCAAAGGCATTGGGGTCAAATGTGCCAATTTCGAATGCGTCTTTGGGAGATTCTTCTTGATCATTTCCATTCTGAGGTTCCTGGTCTGGGGCATGAGTAGCAGGCAGCTGCTGTTGGTGAGAAGTAATTTGACTTGCAGGCATTATCTTTTGTTGTGGCTGATATTGAGATATTGCTGACGGGTGTGAAGGGTTGGGTCCCATCATCTTTGGCAAAAGGTGTAGACCGGAGTGAGAGAGGACTGCATTTTCCTGGCTTATAGGAGGAGGAGGAACTCTTGTGTTCGCAATCATCTACATAAAGATGAGAGTGAAAAGTAATATTGAATAAATCTACATAATGGGAAAAAAAAAGTACACTTAGAAATGAAAAGTAAAAGACAACTTTATTGTCCTGGTGTTTTGTTAACCCTGCAACAGTCACATAGTAACTTCTGAGGTGTCAGGGTGTGTTCATAAATAGTTATTGGACGTCCTTATTTGAAGAAAAAAGTATATGAAACCACACATTTTTGGAAAGGTAATTGACTGATCGTAAGTTTCTACCTTAGATAAATTTAGGTCAACCCTGACCTCATTGACCTTAAACTTGAGCAAAGGACTTTATTTTATCAACGTAAATTTGCATTTTCAAATTGTTGTAACATATGTCAAAGAAAAAAAGATAAAAAAAAACAACTGAAATAGCCAAAATGTAACATTTTCTTATTGCCTTTCCAACAATGTCTTTGGAATAGAAATACATTGAGAAAAGGATTTTTTGTGAATTTGTTTTATCTGATGAAACTTCCAAAGGCGAAATAAACATATGTTACAAATTATTCTAACAAAAAATGCATTTGTCTTGTTTTTATTCACTTTCAAAGACACAGCTAAGGAAATATAATTATAAGATTTACATAAAGGATTTTTAGCCTCTTAGGGGACTCCTAACGCTGAAAAAAGTGTCATTCTCATGGGTTTCATCCTGAGGAGGAATGATGGCAACCCACAGAGACCTATAAGGCCTGTTGAGCTAAGTCTATGTTCCCTTTCTACATCATTCAAACTCCAGGGGCATGCACGAGTCATCTTTGGAGTCAAATATATCTCAAAAAGTTCAAAAATATTCCCTTTTTTACATCAATTGACACCTCAGGGCCAGGCTGTGGTGATGCCATAATTGGATGGACGGTAAAAAATGACATATTTTCGATTACAGATCAATGTTAATCAAGCCCATATCTTCAACTCTACTTTCTCTTTCACATAAGAAGGTTGCTCTTGGTTTCTGAAGTGCTTATAAGCACTGAGAAATGTTCAAAGGCAGAGCTGATCTAGAGTTAAATCAATTCCATTACACACATAATCAAATCCTCTTTTGACTGCTAACTAAGCAGTGACTGTTCAAGGGTTAAATCAATTCCATTTCACACTTAATCAGTCAAATCATCTTTTCCAATGCTAAGTATGCACCTTTGATAATATTACAGCAATATTACAAAATCTCATTGTGGCAGCATATCACCTTTTTTTCTTCTTACTATTTTGCTTCTTTCATGACCATTAAACCTTTTTAGGTTGAATCAGTGTAAATGCCACCTTCAAACAAACACACACAGCCAGAATAAATTCTTGCCATGTTCTTCTTAGGCCCATCTCTTCTTTCATAGCGGCCATACATGATTGGTGTCGTAAAAGGGTTTCTGTTAAAAACATTACCACAGCCCCAATAGCAGGTGTTTCATTTTAATAACCCCAAACAAATGAGCAAAAGAAGATGGAGAAGTACAAAACCTTTGACAAATTTCTAGGAGCAAAAGCAAATCAGACTTATATAATATCAAACTCAAATCTGATTTTCTTTGTTCACTTCTCATGATCCAAACCTTTGTAAGCTTATCTGGGCGACCTGCAGAAAAAAGGCCCTTTACAATAAAAGAGGGAAAGAGAAAGAAGGTTACCCACCTGGTATGATGCCCCAGCATCAGCATAAACAAGTCCATCATTACTAGAAATGGAGGCAGGTGATGGAGAATTCCTTGAGTACCTCATCTGACCATCAATGTCTGAAAAACCTGCGCCTTGGACAGGCCTATTACACAGAGAGAAAGAAAAACCTTCAGCAAAACCCAGTACTAAAAACAATATTCAGTAAGCCTTTAATACAAAGGCATGTAAAATATCTTAAAAGAGAAAAAATGGTATGTTCATTTTTAAGTTTCATCCATGCTTGAAGGTGAACCTCATCTAGAGAAAAGCTAGGTGTTGATGGTTTGACACCTCAGCACTAGCTACATTCTGAACTGAGGAAAAAACAAATCTACTTTAGGGTGATTCTAATGAAACCAAACACTATGGACACTATGTACAGAACGTACCAAGATCCCTACATTTACGGTACAGATACTGAGAGTGAAACCACTTTTGGAGCTAAAAAGCTAATGCAACAAGTGGTTTTCAGCATGTAATAGTAGATACAATCCTTACATAATTGCATAAAATGTGCTAACAGGATAATGAAGATAAATAAATCTTTTATAGAGATGTATCTTTTTTTGAAACACACACCCCTTAAATTGAGCTTTCAATCATCTGCAAATCTTATGTGGGATAAAATAATCAGAAAAAAAAATGGACTGTCGATTAATGCAATAATCATTACTCTAAAAAGTAAATTAGCATTTGATACTATCACTTTTATACCTCTACCTTGAAAGATTAAAAATCCAATCAATATCATTTCATAGTTGTTTGAGGGCTCGAAAATGTTTCAGTCTCTTTTTTTTCATTAGCATATAAAAACTAAGCTTACCTTTGTGTATACGCAGAATTGCTTTGGCCTTCAGCACCAACTCCTACGGGGTGATTCAAGTATTCTGAGTGTAAAATATTGCTAGCTACGGGCCTGATTGCAGGTATACATGTCAATAGCTTGGTCAAGAAAATCCCAAGGTTGCGATCCTGAGAAAGAAAATCAACCATTATATGAACCAAAAAAATGAAAAGACCAGATTTTTTGAATTAACAAATGTCACATTTATAAAAATCATAAGATCACTCAATTGGAATATTTGAGTTAAAGTATCCCCATTAAGGAGAAAAGAAATATGAGATTTAGAGCCTTGCATTCAACCTCTCCACTGCCTTTTTAGCCTCTTGATTTAACTGGCCAGTCTGCGCATACTCTTTGGGAAAGGTTAGTGAATTTGATCGATTCATGACAAACTATACTTCAAAACAATTAAATTTTCATTTATTGGACATGACTCTGTGTCATTGATGGGAACATTTGGAAAAGAAATGACTTTCTTCTGCGCAGTGAAGGGATTAATAAACTATTGCATGAAAAAAGAATTTAAGAAAAAAAAAAGAACATACCACTGAAAGGTGTGCAAAATCAACTGTGCCATCTTTTCGTTCCAAAAACCGGGCATTTGGATGGTGGATCTAGTGAAAGCGGAAATAAATGTCAGTTACTGAAAACTGAGGTAAAAATAAAAGACATATAATCATGTCTAAATGCTGAGTGTAATCAAAAGCAATCCTGACTATTTACTACCGGAGAACATGACAAGCAATCAAATACACCAAGGATGGACACAACTTTCAAAAAAATAAAAATTTGAACCATTGGAGGGGATCCAGAGGTGCCAAAGAGCTTACAAATAGAAAGTTTTCTAACTATAACAATTTTCAATGGTCATAATACAACTCCGAAACACATTTCTGGCCTTAAGTGAGTTGACGTTTTCTAATTTCATTAAGGAACAAGCAGAACCCTAACTCTCTGAGCAATAGAAATTCATACAAAATCTTGTCAATTAATTTTGATCTAACATATAATGTTTTATATGTTTCAGACTAAGTTAGATCTAGATTTCTTGATTATGATGCTAGATTTCAATCCAATCTATATCTAGATAGTAGTCCGAACCTGGTCTCTTTGATGCTTACAAAGATGTAATCAAGATCCAGTCTACCGAAAAAATCTAGGTGTTGTAAAAATAAATCTGTAGACTGAAACTTTATGAAACTCCATTCCCTAGGGGGAATAGCGACCATTCAGCACAGCAAGGTTGAGCTCAAAAGATTCAGCAGTTTAAAAGCCTTTGTTGATAGGGCGACGCTTGTTTTATGATATTCGCCAAATATACATGTATAATAAGATTAAGATGTGGAATCGACACTTACGCCTAATTTGGAAGATTTTTTGTGCCACATAATGTAGATGTCGAACAGTTTCAGATAAAAATATCACTTTCAATTCAGTGAATATTCCTGTGATATGTGGAACTCACCCATAAAGTCAGAAGTCCCAAATAATAGACATCAGTAAGATGGGATGGCTCTGCTGAGATTCTTTGATGCTTCAATTCTGGTGCTAGCATCTCCTGGTTGCTGGATGGTAGAAATCTCGATGAACACCTGTCAGCCTAGGCATGGAAATGAGAAAGAAATAGCAATTAATGATAAGTAAAGAGATACATCTAGGCATTGGGTGCTTAATTCAACAAGGCCATTAAGTATGAAACATAATCCTACTTAAATAAGACCTCTCAAACCTGAGGTTGAAGTCGACAGGGAATCTGAAAGAAAAATGCAGTGATCTGAAGAATCATTAAAATCAGTGATGTGCCCTCAGTTTTAAGTCGGCATGCTTTTAAACGTTAAGAAGCTGAAATGAGCTTCTTGACCTCAATGTGATTTCACCACTCACACTATTTCTACTATTGTCAACGGGAAAAGTGTCTCTACTTAAATCATATAGCTAAAACAGCAAACTTTTAAAATGAAAACTTAAAGAAAACTTTAACAATTAAATTTGTTCAGTAATATCCTTGGTAAAATAAAAAAAAACTCACGACTGAAAGCGAAAAGTCAGGTGGCAAAAGGCGAGCGGTCCCATCTTCATCTACCATAATAAATTCGGGCTTTATCTGTCCGTGAACACTGTTTGTATGCTGTAGGCATTCTATGCCTTTGCATAGTGAAAGAACAATTGTTTGGCACTTCTGCAATAAATAACATCAATAAAGTAAAAGCCATGAGAAAGATAAATACTCTTTGAGATAGTAAAAATATCAGAGATACGAGATGTGAAACAGATAGACATCAAAATGTAGATCATGGCGAAGAATTCTCTTAGTAATGTAACTCACCTCTTTAGAAAGTGGTGAACTCTCTACAAGCTGTGATAGAAGCTGACCTTTCAGTTCCACCACAACATATGCATGACGATTGTTCTGATAAAACAGAGACATAATAAGAGCATGAATTTTGGATAAGTAAAGAAAAAAACAAATACCCCCCCCCCCAAAAAAAAACAAACCCAAACAAACAAAAAACAAATCCCCCCGCCACCCAAAAAACAAACAAACAAAAATGAAACCCAAAACA
>JAOWAY010452005.1:0-13196 GCA_028565895.1 Goniobranchus geometricus | reverse complement strand
AGGGGGGCGGGGGGGGGGATTCTTTCTTTTTTTCGGCATTGGCCCATATAGACATTTCAATTCTCAAACATTTTCTTGTTGTGGATCCCCGGCTCCTCAATGTTGGGAGATATTATAGGCCAAATGTCTGATCTTCCCGTGTACGTCAGAAGAGGTGACTAATGACTAATGGTTTAGTGACAACTGCTTCTCTCATCTGTCTTCTGGCCGACTCGCTTTCTTTTGTCAGTCAGAAGTCGGGGAGCTGCTTGGAGGCGAAAGGTGACAATTCAGTGGCCATCCTCAAGCTATGTGCCCCATAGGACTGAAACATATCGGTGTCGCTGGCTATCGAGATGGATTGAGTATTGTGCTATTACACTTATACTTAAAGGCCAATGCAAAATCACGGTGGTCATGTCCTGTAGTTACTGCACTGCACAGTTTGGGGTTTGGTGCCCTCTGTTGATTATCCGTACATGAAGTTGTTAATTTTTTAGAGATTGGTTTTTGTTTGTAAATCACCACATCTTTAATCTCCTTTTATTATTGTCCTAGATCTTTATTTCAAATGCTTCCTATCCTCTAAGACACACTTTCGTCCTCAGAGAGATATATTACACTCCATCCTGTTATCTCATTTAACTGGCTTTTCCAATGTAGGGACTGATATGAGTTGATATAGATGACAGCAGAGCCCTACCTCCCCTCCCCCCCCCTCACAACCAAATTAAAAAAAACCCACCATAAAATGAATTAATCAATTAAAAAATACCCAGATCAATTTGTCAAATAAATGTACACATCTTTCTTCAAAATAGGAACTCAATGCTCTTTAACCATGCACAAAACGGTTCCCTACATACCATTTCTCAACCTCCTTACAATATTAGTTACCATTGCATACACACACATTTCATCAGTGCACTGCATAAATTCCATCAGGTCAGCATATCAATTCATATTGCAAAACAGTCTCTCAAACATCAATAAGTGCTTTATTGTCTGGTGCACATAAACATGCTTCTGTCCAACCACACTTGACTCATAATTCACCGCCAGCATAAAGATGTGTCTTTCTACCACTTGACCCATAATTCTCATATTATAACATATTTATGTAATGTAGTGAATATTGCACTTGTGGTTTGCTGGCTGTAAATCTTATCAGCGGGTGAAGGGATTTAAATAAAGGATATTACTGTGTATGTTTCTGGCATAAGCTTTAGCTGTCTGTCAGCAATCATTGATCAACATGTATTTTGCTTTCTGTTTGTTTGAATAGACAAAGTCCGACTAACATTTTGCTTTCTCTTTCTTTTTGTTTCTCCCCAGCTGGCTCTTGTTCAGACACAGTCTGTGATTCAAATGCTCAAAGGAAAGAATGCCGCACTGAAGTTTGAGACAGGTTTGTGACATTGCAGGCAGAGACCAGAAGTGGTCATGTTCATAATTTGCTATTATCAGAAAAAGGACTGTTAAGAAATAGCTGACAAGCTTCGTGCTTTGTTGGTACACACAGCAGAATCAATATTGTAGGTATTGTAAAGGCAGAATGCTGTTTTGATTTATTGACCCAGCAATGAAATCATGTTTCAAAATTCAAAAGTCTAATGGTGGTATTGTAAGCATTTTTACCAAAAAGGACACTTGTGATTCTGTTTCCCAGCCAATAACAAAGTGAATGGAATTGATATTCAGGTTTTATAATTTTTTCATAATTTTCAAATCCCTTTGGTTGATCATAAATTTTTTTAAAAAGTAAGACATTCATTACCGGATAGAGATCACTATTGTTTTTAGAGGGATATTCTTTTTTTGTTTTTGTTTTTTTAGTTTTATTTGTTTTCAGCAACTAACTTTATTAATTTCTTTTTCAGTGGCCATGTCAACAGTTGGTGACAAAATTTTAGATTCAGCCTTATCAAAGGTGAGAGATAGTTCATGATTGAGTAGGACCAGTTGTGCTGTGCAGCATATTGGAGTTACCATGCAAGATGTAGATTATAATAATGATGGAGCACAATGCAGAATTGAATGAAAGCATTTAAAAAAGGTCTCATGTAAAAGTACAAGAAAATTATAAACTTCCCTAGAGGAGAAAGTATCCTACCATGATGGCATTCTCTTTGCCAGCTTGTGACTCCATGTAAAGTAAATTTTACATCTAATTATTCAAAAAAATGTCATGTATTTATTCTATGTGACTGTATTTGTACCTTTTAGGCTGAGTGAGCAGAAAATTAAATTAGAAGAGAGACAAGCGTTTGAAACTTATCATAGCTTTATCATATTATTTCTTTAGTTTTGTTAGTCATGCTGGGTCATGTTCTCATCAAGAAACTACTGAAATATCTACGACATGATATGATTTTAATTTTTTGTTAATGTAGGTAGAGTGGCAGTGCTTTAACAACATGCCTTCTAAGAAAATGGTTCGCGTAGCTGCATGGTTTTTCCAAAGAACAGAACTTTTTCTATATAAATTGGCCCTGTAAGGACATGCCCTGGTCTGGCTAACAGCACAATTTTGAACACAAGCCTTACTTTTTAGTTTGACAAAATTGATTCAATAAATTCATAACTTAATCATACTTATTATTGTATCCCATTTCATTCTGTGTTTTCACGTTTAAGCTATACATCTTAATTTTCAACAAGTTTTGACAGAGATGTGCATGGGTCTGTCAGGTGGAAAGGTGCCTTTCCATTCACTTTGATTAAGTCGACAGCGATTACTGTCCAGCTGAATAGGCTGTTAACAAATGACATGTTTTTACCCGCCACTGCTAGATGGCAAGGTGCCTTTCTGTCCGTGAGGACAAAGCAAACAGCGATCACCGTCCAGCTGGAAAAGCCATCAACAAATGACATAGCTATACCCACTGAACAGCAAGACATATCGTGCAGTGATACGGTGACAGAGAAATCAATGAGTTTACGCTGACATGACTTCTTAGTCTTTCATGGCTCTGAATGTTATGAAATAACTGAGCCAATTAAATCGATGACATCCATCTCACCAATGTGGTGACAGTGAATGAGGAGACTTTCCTTGATCAGTTTTTAGTAGATTCAATGTTTAGTATGTGGAGATTTATTGCATGATTGACAAACTTGGTGAGAGATGTTTTCATTAGAGGTGATCATGTGCTTAGCGCTTGTTGGTTTTCATTTGATTGGTTGTTAAGTGAAGGGTTTGCAATGAATTGGTGGGATAAACAACCTTCGTAAAAATATTCATTCCATGTAGTCTGTCTATGTGCACTGTCAGTTTAAGAGCACAATTCTTCAGTCTGCCCAAGGGTATTTTCATAGAGCACTTGTACTGTATTAGCTTTATGGTCTTTTCAGATTGGAGAGAAATCTCTGTTTACCAAAGAGCTGGAATCTGCCCTTCTGAAAAATCAAGTGGACTTTGTTGTGCATTCCTTGAAAGATTTGCCCACAACTCTTCCTGAAGGACTAGTAGTTGGCTGTGTCTGCAAGTAAGCTTGATGTCTTATGCAAAAGTTGTTTTGTTTAGCATAGAATTTTATTGTTGGTTTTTATTTTGGTTTTTGGTTGGTTTTTTTTTTATTTTTGTTTTGGTTTTCTTTGCATTGTATAGAGGGCTTATTTCTATCTCTAAGCCCCATTCCCCACTTTATATCCTTACCATATTGAAGGGTGGTATTTGAAAAGTGAGCTTCATGTCAAAGCAAAAAGTCAATTTTATCAAGCATTCAATTTATAAACGTTGTCATACATGGTTTATTTAAAGCCTCCCAGCCTCATTCCGCATGTTATATCCTCACCTCATTGAAGGCTAGTATGTGGCTTGTGAGCTTCATGTCATTGCAAAAAGTCAAATTTATCAAGCATGAAATCTACAAGTTTATGTAAAGCCTCACATCCTCATTCCCCAATTTATTTCCTTCGCAAGTGAAGATTGGTACAGTAGTGACTGCCTAACATCCCGCCGCCTAAGACCATGTTCTCCCTAAGATCCCGCTTTTCTTGGGAAGCGGAATTTTTTCTATATAAATTTGCCCCTTAAGATCCCGCTCCTGTCGCCTAAGATCCCCCTTGTTCGAGATAGTTGTGTGACCACTTAGACGAATTGTCAACAACAATTTTTTCTCACCTTTGTCTTTCATCTCGGTCAAAACCATAAGAAGATTGTAGTTAGCCACCTGAGTACAGGTAAGAGTCACCTGGTTACTCTACCCGGTTTAGGTGAAACTGAAAGGCGCCAATCTGTGTCTGGTCGAAACAAAGAGACCAATGGGCGGTCATCGACTGTGCATGGGAATCTGTCAATGGGCTATTGTTCTGCGTCGCTGGTATGCGACGATGTCAACAGGTAGATCTTAAATTGGCAAGTGCTTACTTTATGTCATAAGATTAGAGAACAAATTTTATTGAAATGTTGGGTAATTACTGCTTAGCAAGAGTGGATTAATGACAATGACGCTTTAGATTCAAGCAACCTATAAACAAGCCATTTGCGTGGGAGGATATTCAAACGATGCAAAGCAAAGATATGTCTTGTGATTGACAGGGTGAAAACCATCTGTCTTCTTTAAGTTTGATTATGACCACGCCTTGTCGCTGATTGGATATGATTCTGAATGACACTGAGAGCCTTAGTATGAGTTATCTCCTTCGCCGTCCTCCTAAGATCCCAGTCCGCCTAAGATCCCGCTTTTTCATTTTCCCGAGGGGCGGGATGTTAGGCGGTCACTACTGTAGTAACAATTTTTTGTGTAATTGGGGAAGGTGGGGAGGGGCGAGCAGAGGATTAATGGAAATCCTTACCCAGATAATGAGAGCTTAATTTGGCACTCACAACACTTCCAAATTCCTCATTGTTGTTCACTGGAAGACTTGGATCTGGAACACCTGTCTTAGGGTCTTGGAATGAAAGGAACATTGTTGGCATAAGTGTGCTGACACAGTCATTATTTGAAGGTCAGGGCCTGCTCAGCCTAAAATGATATTGATTTTTGCCTTTTTACATATATAACCTGTAATGTATTCTTCTAGCAGTGGCCCCTACCTGTAATATCAATGTGCCCACCAACTCAACTAAAATTGTATTATGGGCAAATTGTTTTAGTCTATGAAGCTAGGATTTGGTTCACATTGTCTTTGAATCAGTTACTTGAGGTACTGTCTTCTTTTACTCTTGAAAAAAAAAATGAATTTTTTAATCTCACGTTCAATGGAACATGGAAAGGAAAATGTCCAGCAAATGCACCCATAAACTTAACACAGTGCAAAACAAATTTCTGGAAAAACTGAAAATCTAATATGAATCAGAGGTATGGTCAAGTGATTTCAGCATAAGTATGCATAAGAAGAGAAAAATAATGGACTCTAACAGCTAAATGAGACCAATGATAAAGATATGTTGTAATTTAGAATGAAAGTTAAAAATCCAAGCACGATTCAAGGTTAAATAAGAATGGCTGCTTTTGTGTATCTTGTGAACAAACAGGTCTTACAATTTAAGTAAGCAGAAAGATTTGATACAAGTCTTCATAAAAAGATATTGGAAGTTTTGTTTAAAACAACACAATTTTCTCGATAATTAATAAGCAGATCTGCATTTCTCTGAGAAAAAAACGTTTACTTTGGCCATATTATCATAAAGTTGTTCTTTGTCAAGGTCTCGTTTCTTCAGATAAAACAGTTTCATAATCATTATCTGCAACTGTTAATGTTAAGATCTGACGGTCAACTGAGTGAATTTCAATAAAAGTATTATGTTGGCTTTGTAAATTTATCACAGCATACCTATGTACATGTACATGGAAATCAAATCATACCTGCTGTAACATACTGCTCAAATTTCCAACCCCAGCAACACATTTCTTCTTGCTTTTCAGTTCTATGAAGTTTTTCATTCTTTTGCATCTCTGTTTCAAATTCACACATGAAATATGTACCCCTGAAGCGAATAACTGCTACCATCAAATCATCTCTTCGCTCAAATGGAATGCAGAGAAGGCGGGTCAACAAGCCTCGCCAACAGATGAAGTCTGTATTTAAACTGGAAATGATTTCAACAAACCTTATCTTTTAAAGATGAATAAGTATCACCATATCTATATATGGAGAAAAACATTAAAAGCAAAAGATTTGGGGCAAAGACCTGGATAAAAGTGTTCATTAAAAATTTTTTTAAAAGTGGTCCCATTCGAACCAGATCATTTTTTAAAAATTATTTTGTGGGGTTTACATCACTTTTCAACATTGTAGGTTGTATATATATCAGCAGCAGTGCTATTTTGACATGTTTATGAGCTACCACACATGAGCAATAAAGTTAAGCACAACTCAAATGACTCATTCAGTCACAGTATACCGACACCAGGCCGACTAGTACTAGAACTAGTCTCATAATGCTGAGTGCCAAGTGAGACTGTCACTAAATAATTACAGTGTACCAATTTCAAAGCTTAAGGGATGACTCAGGTGGGATTTGAACCTGTGACTTCTCGTTTCCAAGGCAGACACTCAACCACTAGGTCATCAGACTGGTTCAAGGCCAATAGACTCATACAGCCAGAACTCTTTTTATCTCCGTTTCAATAGCATGACATGGACATTGACAGGCTTTATTCATTCCTCTGTGCACAGGATGCAAGAGCTGTACTCATTTTCACCTGCTGGGTCAGGTGAAGCAATGGAGGTAAATTTTCTTGCTTATGGAAAAAAAAATGCATGTCATGTGTACGTTGCGAGAATTGAACCAGATGCCTCTTGGTCAGCAGGTCAATACTCTACCATTGAGCTACTGCACCCCACATCCCCCCACCCTACCTATAAATTATCTCTCACATAAAGCTTTGCATATATGTATGGGACTGAAAGAATGAGCAAAACATAGGCCTACAGTGAGTGATCTTTAAGAACAAAATTTAATTATAAAACAAATAAAATCTTGTTAATGCTCATAAATTACATAGAGTAAATATTAGGCCTCCACATACGGTCACAAACAAACTTATAAGATACAATAAATATATAAATACGTTTATCTTAGAGAAGGCTTGGTAAGAAGAAGGCTTTAAAAAATAAAAAAAACCTAAAAAAAAACAGGAAGTAAAGCAATGATCATATAATATATTTCAACTTTAAAGGGAAAATAAAGGTTCCATAGCACTAGCACCAAAGACTGGATTCTGCATCACAGGCACTTTGGAAAAGGATGTGAAAATTACATGGCATCATTTCCCGTCTTATTTATTCCACGTAAATTTTAGTTACCGTCCTGGGAAATCTTTAAAACTAAATCACACACTTACGAATATATCATTACACATACTATCTAAGCACTTGAGAGAAAGAGGGAGAGAGGAGAAAAGAAATGGATGAAGAATACGCAGAGGAGCAGAAAGGAAGTGAAAAATGCGTGTGTGCAAAGATGAAAGGGGAAAAGTGGGAGGGGCAACTAGCTCTGAGAAGACGGGTGAACATGAGATGGAGAGAGAGGGAGAGAGAGAGAAAGAGCGGGGGAGGAGGGAGGGAGGGAGGAAGAGAGAGAGAGACAGACAGACAGACAGACAGACAGACAAAGAGAGAGAAAGAGACAGACAGACAGACAGAGACAGAAGAAGAGAGAGACAGACAGAGAGACAGACAGATAGACAGAGACAGAGACAGAGAGAGTGTGTTTGAGAAAGTGAATTTTTAAAAATACCTGCCCAACTTGGCAAGTAAAAATTCTGAGGACACAAGGTTAACAATAGTGACTGGGTTTTCAAAAGTTATCCTGCTCCCTGCCAGTTGTGTAAGATGGTTTTCTGCAATGGAGAGGATGAAATCTGACTGGAGGGCTAGCCTCACCACATCCACTCTCTCTAAACTGTTTACTGGTCTACATGAGTGAGGAGGACACACAGATAGCTAGAGAACAACAACTATATGCCATGTGTCGATATTTATAGCAACAGCCATTTTGCTTTTGATCGTCTCACCCCCTTCTTGGATTTCACCAGCAGAGGGAAGACCCGCCACGTCACATCATCGTGATTTTGAAAATAATAATCCATAGTTGTGCTTACAACTAGCTTAAAAAACCAAAACACACCAATATCTCTACACAAAGACAAACAGTTGCACAGCCAGAGAACGACAACTAAATCCAAGTGGGAGGATAGAACCTTCTCCTCTTGTGTCTTAGCCTGCCATGCCGTTTTGCTGAGTGCGCATATCAACCTCAGCGTTTTTTTCTTCTTCTTCTTCTTCAAATAATCCGATTGATTCAGTCAAAATGAGCATGACTGTCAAAGTACATTTTTTTTAAAAACTGACGTCTACTAGCTTGACCTCCAGCCAATGTTCACCTTGGAATGGCATTGGTTGTATTGTATCGGGTGTTGTATGTTACGAATTATTTCACGTTTATTTACACTGAGTTATTGAGCTTCATTTTTCTTAATTGTCATATATTAAATATGATTAAAACAAAACAATTGTATGTACCGGATACTCAGTGAGTTGCCAACACATCCACATGATTGAATGCAGACCTACCACTATTTTTAGCTGGGAGGCCAAGGAACTTGATGCAGATGAACCATCTGCGACGCCCCCATCTCCTGAGGGTCTTTTAACAATGAATGATACCGCTTGGGTTCATCCAAGGCCATCTTGATGCTGTTTCATGACCGCATTGGTTAGCCCACCCCATCACATCAAGAAGGCTAGGCCATCCTCTACTACTATCACTCCTGCTCAGCATGGCATGCCCTTTGGCAGCGGTATTATAATACTACTTACGTGGGGAATGTAATACCATGCCCACAAAGGTCTAGTGTATGTGGCATACGTATTGTGTTGGTTTTGTAGGCCTTGCCTATGTAAGAACAAGACTTTTCCAGTTCTCAAGAAATAATAATTAAAATATAAGGAGGGATAGTGGTCATGACAATATCGACTTCTTGCTTTCATTTTTTACTATTATCCTCTGTAATTTAGGGGCCGGGGCCGGCAAAAAAGATCGCCTAGAGTGAAAATCAAGCTATGCGGCGCTGACTTATGTGGTGTCGACTAAATCTGCATATATATGTTTGAAGGAGCCTTCTGCAGTAGAAGAGAATACGCTGTCTTTCAGCTCTTGAGAATTGGTTGAAGCAGAGCCAGAGAAGTGGACAGTGACAGACTTTGTCCATCACTCTCTGAACAGGATGCTGGTCTATTGCAGAAAACTGTTCAAGCCAAAGCTGTACACATTTTCACTAGGATTGAATGCGTTAAAGCAACAGGGGAAAATTTTCTTGCTTTAAGGAAAAAATGCATGTGCCTGCAGCGAGGATCAAAGCAGCTACCTTTCGGTCATCAGGCCACAGCTCCACTGAGCTACAGTACCCCTTTGCAATCAACAGGCTGCTCCATTATACGGCATACCTGGAAGAAATGGCTTCAAGACTACATACGGGATATGGACTATTATAAACCAGCTTTAATTTTTTTGAAGTGACTCTTTTGGAACTTACCTTGAGAGGGTATGTTGACTTCCTGCTGCAGATGCTTCTTGACTTGCATTATAACCTCTTTGTAGGAAGATATGCTTATTACTCATAATCCAATGAAGCAGATTATCAAGATATGACTTGATGGTCTCATCTTTTCTTATCATGTTCTCATAACCTTTGCGTAAGTCAAAAAGGCAATCTTCTGGAGAAAGGGCTGGTACAAATACTTTGAGCTGGCTGTCATCATTTTTGAAGTCCCTATCACTAGTCAAGCTGAAAGAACCTATTTCCTTAGGCTCGCGAAAAGAGGGAAAATGTTTATCATATAATCTCACATGAGTATCCAGTTTCCCGCAATATTGGTGATTAGGCCTAGTCTTTCCTCTACTGTCCATAGACATGTCAATTTTTATAAGTTTAAAGATTCTCTTTAGAAGAAATTTTTACTAGAATCTAGGGCTGCCGAATCTAGATTTTAATAGACGTCTCTACCTAGATCTAGATATCTAGATATAGAGTCTAGATTTAGATATTCTGGATTTGAGATCGAGATCTTGGTGGTAGTAGTAGTGTTGACACACGTTCCGCTAGCGGTCCTCTTTAGCCAACTTGATTTAGATCTTAGATCTTCCCCGGCGTGCAAGTGGGCTGTAGGCCTAATCATACGCGCCTTTATATATCATATGCACTATGCATTTCCATCACCCGGTTTATGAACTTGATTCCCTGCTTCTTGAAAAGGCTCGACTAGTCATCGCCGCCGACTGTTCTGTTCGTTTATTTAGGCTAGGCCTACGCGATAAATCGAAACCGAAACAAGAGGAAGTAGGCCGAGTGGGCCTCAGGCCCAAATGAGACAGAGCAGCCAAGAAATAGTGTACCAAGAAGTCTAGAAGTCAACGCTCTTACTCTTTGTGTCACAAATAAGACAACACTTAGCTGAGCTCAGTCGGAGATGTCCGGCTCAGAGCTCAGCGCTCGAGCATTGCGTTCACCAAGCGTTTGTACTTACACTTACACGCCTTCTAGGTCCATCGGCGATAGAGGTTCTGAGGGATATTCAACTGTATAGAATGTATACTTGTATATTTTCTAGTTTTGGAGTATTTGCTGTCTGGGCAGGCAGTTTTAGTCATACTTATGCATGCCATCATCATCAAGTACCGGGTTTGAGACAGACATTGGCCACCATGGCACGCCCTTCACTTCTCTGTTCAGACAATCTAAGGAAGTTCATGCTATTAGTCTTCTGCTTTTTGTTTGTCATCCAGTGATTTAAGCTCTCCAAATATGTCACTCTCTGCCTGCCCCTACTTCTTGTCGGCTCAATTTTTCCAGTCAGGGCTTGATGTTCAAGTTCCTTTTGCCGATTTATATGACTATGCCGATTTATATGACCTAAAAACTGAAGTTATCTTTGTATGTTTGTCTTTAGCAATGATCTTCCTACCCCTGCTTCTTCCAGTACTGTATTGTTTGTTTTCTTTTCTTTCAATGATATTCTTAGCATCCTCCGCAAAAAACACATTTCCGCTGCCTCCAGCCTTTTCCTACTGTGAGTTGTAATATTCCAGCATTCACAGCCATACTAAAGTACTGACCAGACATAAACTTTTAATACCGTTACTTTGGTCTCCATTGAGATATTCCTATTTCTCATAAAAGAGTTCCTTCCATTAAAACTGTCTTTATCAACTGCAATTCTTCTCTTTATTTCTGTATCACTTTCACCATCTGATGTGATTATGTAACCAAGATACTTAAATTTCTGGACTTGCTTTATTTTCACTCCTTTCCTTGTAAGTTTACAAATGGGATTTACTGATTTTCTGGAGACTACCCATGCATTCTGTCTTCTTTACATTTAATACAAGACATTTATGTTCGCTCTCCAAGAATACTATATCTAACAATTTGTGTACGTCTTTTTCTGAGGTTTCTATTAGAGCTGCATCATCGGCATACCTGATATTGTTTATGGTTTCTCCATTAACTTTGAGGCCTGAACAATCTTCTAAATGTCTAAGAATCATTTCACTATATATATTAAAGAGATCTGGTGACATGACACAACCTTGTCTAACTCCCCACTTGATCTTCCTCGATTCACTTAAATCTCCATCAATCCTTACAGCTGCACTTTGGTCCCAGTACAGATTTCTAACAATTCTCAAATCATTGCCATCGATGTCTAATTTATGTAAGATATTGACAAGCTCATCATATCTTACTGTAAATGTCTTCGGATAGTCAATAAAACATATGTACCGATCGGTTTGCACCTGGATACATCTTTCCATTAACATTGATAATATGGTGAATATGGTACCCTTGTCTGGAACAAAGCCAAACTGTGTCTTTGATATCTCTGGTCTCAAACTTAGATATAGGTCTACTATTTATATTTAGAAGCTCTCTCTTACTAAACCGTGGTTTAGCGAACAATCTGAACAATTCATTCATTCTAATAAACTTTACGAATCTGCCGTACTTCAATAGGCTAACATCTATCAAAACTCCATAGTTTTGTTACCTTTTTACAATGAACGTAAAAAGAACTCTTCGAAATAATCAATGTTTTGTGTTCTATGCATACTACATGGACAGATACGGGGGATTACTATCGTGCCCCCTTTCCCACTCCCCAGGATATTTCCAAACCACAAACCTTATATTCCACTTACTGTCTGAAATTAAATTATCGAAGTTCCAGAAATGCCAACTTTCGTCCTGCCGGCCTGTGCCCTGTTTGCATTATGAGTCAGATTATTGTCGGCCTTCCTTGTATGCCTAGATCTAGATCTAGATTCCTGATCAGAATGTACATGAAATATTGTTAGACCTATAAATCTATCGCAGATCTTTTTAGGAAATCGTGATCCAGATTTGGATGACAAAGATTAAGATCTGAATCGAGTATCTTGGTATAGATCTATATCTAGATTTTTAAATCTATTCATCACATAAGAGGATGACAAAGATCATTGGAATTCAGTGGCGGCTCCTGAGTCATATAACAGGGCAGGCAGAGGTAATTTGGAGGAATTTCGACCTTAATCACGACTCTAAGAGGATCCTCATGTCATGCATCCACGGACTAGAAAATCAAAAACACTGTGAAAACTAACCTGAAATTTGAAAAGTTGTAACAACTGGCTCAAATAAGAATAGTGAAATGCCCAATGTCTACCTCAATCTTAGTACATTGTATAGGCCTATATGAAATCCATCCGTCTTATCTTGTCTTCTGAGAGGCAAAAAGCTGGAGGACACTGTCATTGAATCCATCCTTTTTCATTTTGTCCTTAAAGATGACCATTATTGTGAGTTCACTGAGGCTTTCCTGTCACTAAGACAGATTTTGATGCATTTCAAAGTGCTTAAGATATATTCAGAGTCAGTGGTTGTAAATGTGGGGATATCTCACACCGGATCTAAAGGCACGATTCATGCTGACAATAGGTTGAATAGGCTGTTGCTGGAAGTTAGTGTTAGTATGGGTTGTTTCAGATTCCTTACCATAGCTAAGCCCATCCAAAAATGGATCCAGTTCACCTATCTCATCGCATTTAACATGTGGCATGTGGCTTTGAATGTATGTATCTCATAAAGTACCGTAGGTTGAAAAACGAGAAAGCACTAATGTGCTTGCCATAGAGAAATGTTCGTCAATATGGGTAAGCACACTCTCACATACTCCTGTCCGTGATCGGACCCGGCTCTTGGGGGGGGGGGGGGGGGGGGGGGGGG
>JAOWAY010451895.1:0-11243 GCA_028565895.1 Goniobranchus geometricus | reverse complement strand
CCTCTCGCCTTCGTGGGCGCAACAGGGAAGACACATGTTGTCATCATCTTTATTTTGTTTTTATGGGCTGTCCTTTCCGTCAATTTTGAATTTTCAACTTGTTTCAACAGCTGTGTTGTCACAAAGTTTCCAGTTCTGTCAAATCCCAAATGCAGTTCAAAAACAGAAACCAAATTCTGTTGTTGTTTTTTTTTTTCACAACCTACTGATGTATTGGATTCTTTCTTGGCGTTCTTATGTCAGGGTCCATAATTTCAGTCATATTCATTTGCCTATAGTAGCGTACTTTATTCAGACCCAGATCAAAGGATGCACAGAGTCTGGCTGAGTGACATGAAAAAATGACAATTCAATATTATCTAGATTTAAAACTGACAGCAGTGTTCCAAGATGATAACAATTTAATGTGAACTCAAGCCATGAATACATCAAATTTATTTGATACTCAAGGAAAGGACCAATAAAGTTATGAGATAATCAGACAAATTTTACCGGTTCAATGGCTTAGTGATGGAAAATCCACATCGGAATCTTGAGGTTGTTGGTTTGAACCCTGGACAAGTCATACCTAAGACTTTAAAGTTGGCATTTTGTAACTGTCTCGCTCAGTGCTCAGCACTATGAGAACAGTTTTATAACTGGTCGGCCTGGTGTTAGTATACTGTGACTGGGTGAGTCATTGGAGTTGTACGATACGTTATGGCTCATGTGTGGCAGCACATAAACAAGTCAAACTAGCACTGTGGCTGAGATGCCTTACAATGTTGAAAAGTAACTGTAAACGCACAAAATAAATAATCTCACAAATGAATGTCAACAACAGTAGATTTGAATACTATATGTAAAGGTCCTTTGAAAACCATACACAGTCTAAAGTCTAAAGCATTGCATTTACAGAAATCGATATCCACCTTTATCAACATGATACCACTTAATGAATAGAGTACCTTGAGGTTGATAATCGCACTGGTCATATCTTGGTACACAGGGTGTGATACACAATGTGGTGCCGTGCCCATAATAGTTTACAATGCTGGAACAACTGAACTTAAATTTGATGTACATTTTAACCAAGTGACTCATTATATCTCCTATTATGTGTATAGTTGTAGCTTTTTTTCAATTCTATTTGTTTTGAAGTATTACATGTATTTTTGAGCCTGTCATTTGTGGCAGACAACGCTTACTTGTATAAATACTGAATCGTAACCCGTCCCTCTTTCAGATTTTAATTGATTGATTGAAATTTAATCGCAGTACATCCCATAGGGACGATCTCAGGGAGATTTTGATTAATAAGCTCAATGTTTACAGTAGCTTACACAAAGGATTCAAGTTTATTACATCTTATCAGCATAATAAGTCTATTCAACGCTTAACACCTTGTGGTAAGACATATTTATTATGATTCACAATATAATTTGTGCTGAGGTAAAGAAAATCCTGGATAATTTCTTCCTATGATGAAGTTTTAATTTGAAAAAGAAATTCCAATTTTTTGTCTAGTGTTCAAGCTGAGGGAACAATTTTAGAGTATAAATAGATGTTCTAAAGTTACAATCTCCTTATTAAGTTAAATGACAGAAAAATCAATCCAATAATGTTTTGTGGTGATTGAAAGTTGAGTCCAGATGGTCAGCAAACCCTGAAAAACAAAAACAGAAGAAGAGAATGTGATGTACATTTCAGTGTACAGTGGATTTTGTAGATTCTAATTGTGGCTGTCGTCAAATTTGATAAAATCTGTCTTTTGTGTCGAAGGTTTGTAATGATGACCCATCTCTGTTTGTCTTAATATGTAGGAATATTTTGTGTTGCTACTTTACTTTTCCAAGTTTTTTTTATTCATAGAATATTTTACGGTTGCTTTTAATTATTGGTATTCCCTTCTTTCAAGAGCTTTTGATATCGCTGTCCCAATTTTTGATGTTGTCTGCTTTTCAATCTCTAACCCATCTTTATATTTTTCTCATGGGCGTTCCATATTTTGCTCTATTAATTGAAACAGGGTTGTTTCTCCCAGCATGTTCTGAGATAGAAATTACATCATAGAGACCGATGGATGTTTTGGTTTTGGAGTTTTTTCCCCCTCTTTCTTTTCAGTATTGAAGTAATCAGAGATAGAGAAGGGAGGCTAGTTGTTAGTGAGTAGAGAGCCCCACATTAATTTCAGCTGTTTTACAACCTTATATGATGAGCCTTCCACAAGTTCTACTACATATTTCATGACATTCTACTTTTACCCTGTCTTTCCACCCAGTCCTCTCTTTGATCTCAGATTCAGATTAAGACTAATAAATCTAGTGTTTGAAACATATAGTCTAAAATATATGGCTTCTTTTCTCAGCTGGTCTTCCACTAAAAAAACTTCTCTTGGTAAATGAGCATATTTCTTTGTTCATTCAGGTGTTGGTGATTATATTTTCATTGTCTGTGTGGATTTTCATTTGCCATATGAAGAATTTGTATTTGTGAAAATGGATTAAATTAAAGAATTGGATGCCTATTCTCTGTGCTAAGATTGGAGCTATTGGGCCAGCCTCTGATTTCCTTAGTGATTTGTTTAGATATTTGGACCCAACATGAACTGTTCTCTCTCACACATTTTGCATGTAATTCCAATTTACTTTATAGTGTGTAAGGATCGTCAGCAGACGTGATACCTTTTATGATGAGCTTCTCTTTGCTCTTCTGTTGGAAAAAATCCCTCGCATGAATTTTTTTCATTTCTTCTTGAATTTGTGATCCTCTCTCCAGATAGTGTGGACACTCGACATCTTTTTGTTGACTTCATTTTTATATTTTTCTGGTAGCATGTCTTCAGCCAGATCGGCTCATAAGGCCGGAGCTTATCCTGGTTTCTGTAGCATGAAGTGGACAGTGACAGCCTTAATCCATCACTCTTTGAATAGGATGCTAGTTTATAGCACAGTTCTTTTCCAGCCAAAGTTGTACCCATTTTCATTCAGGTCAATTGGAGCAACAGGGGTAAATTTTCTTGCTTAAGGAAAAAACACAAGTGTCCACAGCAAATATTGAACTTGCCTGCTTCTTGTCCGCAGGCCGACACTTTCACTGAGCTACACCGCCTGTTTTAGTGACCTAAGTAGTAGTCCTTTCAAGTCGAATCGGCTCATAGGGCCAGAGCTAATCCTGGTTTCTATAGCATGAAGCAGGCAGTGACAGAACGTGTATCCATCACTCTCTGAAGAGGATGCTAGTCCATTGCAGAGTACTTTTCCAGCCAAAGCTGTATCCATTTTCACCTGGGTCGAGTGAAGCAACAGGGGTAAATTTTCTTGCTTAAGGATAAAACGCTTGTTTACGCAACGAGATTCAAAATTGCTGCCTCTCAGTCAGCAGACCAACGCTCAACCACTGAGCTACAGCGCCTCCTATTAGTGACTAAAGGCCTGGTCAATATTTCCAAATGATAATTCCCCCGGCCTTGAGTGGATCTTTGGCTTGTGTTTTGTCTTCTTTTTTATTCTTTCTGTGTCCATGAGTGTTAACTTCTTTTAATTTTCCTTATATGATCTTGAGTTTCAATTGGTAGCGGCATAATGAGAACATTGATAGTAAAATATTAAACCTCTTGAATTATTGGATGAAAGTAAATTTTAGGCTATGTTCTATTTTGTTACAACTGAGAATGCCCAAACACATCAATGATGTTTCATTTATTGGGTATTGGTATTTACATACCTATCAGAAATTTTATATGGTTCGGGTTTTGGATTTACGTACATATTGATGATCTTTGATTTGATGGGATTTGCCATTTCCATGCATATCAATGACGTTTCATGTACTGGATCTGGGTACTCTCATAAATATCAATCATGTGTCATTTGTTTGTTCTGGCATTTCCTTACATTTCAAAGATGTTTCATTTGTTGGATGAAGGTAATCTCATACATTACAAAGGTGTTTCATTTGTTGGGTATGGCAGTTCTATACATTTCAATGATGTCCATACATATCAATGATATTTCATCTTTTAGTTCAGGAATTTCCATGCATATCAATAATGATTTTTGTTTGGTCTGGCTGTTCCATTGCTATCAATGATGGTTTTTATCATTTGTAAGGACTTGATATGTCCATACTTTCTTTCTCTCCTTGTCATGCTTTTTTCTTTTAGATATATATTTCCACTGGGTCTTCTCTACTGTTGTTTTTACATTCTCTTTCTAAAATCGGACTTTTTTTTGGCATTGAAGTTATGTATTTTAATGTAAATACAATTTGAATTATATCTAAAGTTCGTGTTTAGGGATGGCTTTTAGATACATACCCTTAAAACCTAAAGTGAAGATTTTTTTCATGTCATGTCATGTGACATTCATGCTAAGATAAGGATTGACATCAGAATTACAAATTGAGGTGTAGGAAATGTAGTGAAATAGTAATAGGGAGTTTGAATATCTTGGACAATACTCATTTTCTCTCACCCCACCTTTTTTATTTTTTGTTTTTTCTTCATTTTAAGTCAAAATTTATGATAATATCAACTTTTTTTTCCACTTGATTTTCTTTTTCTTTCATTTATTTGGACAACTTTTTCTAGAAAGGATTTTGTTTGCAATAGATACATTTGTGTTACAATATTAAAGGATAATTTTCAATAGAGATTAAACTTATCTGAACTTAAAGCACGTAATGGAAAAAAAAAAACTCATCAAGATCTAGTATAGTGTATTTAATTACATTAAATACTGTCATAAGTAATGGATATTTCTTTTTTCACCTGAGGGCTACTACTATTTTGTGTTTCCAGGCGCCGTCGATACAAATTGGCGTCGAACAGCGTGAGCCCGCGCGAGGCCAACAGCCCTTAGCATAGTCCACAGTGCACCTACCTTCCACCTCAGTTGTTCTAATGCCACACGTCTTTCTTTAAAGCTTGGTCATCAAAAAAGCAGCCTCGTCAGCCAGCTGTCATTGTTTTACTGTACCTCACTTTACACCTCAGGCTGTTTTTATTGCAATAAAGTTGAAGTAAATAATTGTAGGTGTTTTCTGTTTGAATTTGGGTATGTGGTGTTTTGTTATTTTTCTTTATTTTCCCATGTTTTGAGCCTTTTTATTTCCTGTTTCAATTTTTGTTTGTTATCTTTTGGTTGTTTGGAAATTGATCAAGTATTCCTTTTCATTGTCAACAAAAAAATTATTTTTAGTTTGCAAATTTATTTGCTTTATCATTTTCATTTTGCCTGTCATTTTCCTTCATTATACATCTTGTAAATGAATGTTTGTTTTCAATATTTATGTTTGCATATTATTGACTTGTATTGATTTTGTGGTTGGAAGTTTATTAAGACTGTAACACTGGGTAATAACTTTACAAATGTTGTAGTTTGTGTTTCAGAATAAAATATTTTTTTTAAAGTTTTGCTTAGGATATCTGTTGATTAATAAGAACATCTTCTTATTAGTGCTTTATTGCATCACCTTCTTTAAAATTATAAAAAACCAAACAATCCAACAACAACACATGTGTATAGCGTTTAAATGTCAACTTTAACGTTTTGGTTATTTGTCTTTAGTTTTCAGGCTGTTGTTTTAATCTGTTACTCTACACTTGGGTAATTCTGTTGGTTGCTGTTGTTGTTGTTGTTGTTCTTTTTTCCTACAGAAATTGAATGGAACATTGAAAACCTTAACAATACATAAAATTTTAAAAACCATAGTCTGTTTCTATTCTTTTTAAATTTTAAAATATTTAGATCCCAACTATTTTAATTAAAATATTCTTACCTCAAAGTGGCACTGTTTTAATTTAGAGAAATTTCTCCTTTCCTTAATATTGTGCTGTCTTTGTATTTTTTTGAATTCTCTAAATTAACCTTCATATTTGCCTTACAGAATACCTAAGAGTCCTGGTCCTAAGCGTTCTACTTGAGCAAGCACGGCAGTGGAAGCTGACATGTGTTTGCGATTGTATTTTAGATATTTCTTAATCTTGCTGACAAGGATATTGATGGATATTGTAAACTTTGCTCATTGGCGAAATATTTTACTACACGTTTTTGTCAATTGAAAAAAATGATATTCAAAACGTATATCAAGCCCTACAATACTTCTCATTTTTTACTGCTATCTCCACATTACATTTAAGACTTGTATTTGTACAATATTTTTGTTTTCGTACTGTAGAGTGACACTGTTATCAAAATCATGGCTTGCAATGGCTTTAAATGGTTTCCTTGGGCCTTTGTGTCTATTTCTGACTTTTAAAAAATTTTTTTACAGTGTTTGTCTGTCTACCTGACTGTCTCTTTGTCTATGTCTGTATGTTCGCCCTTCAGCTATAGAGCCACTTTTTAAAAAAATCTAGCTTCCTTTCACTTTGCATCTGTTTGGGTTTGTAGTCTTGTGAATGAGGCATATATGCATTTTTATGAGATCAAAAAGTGGTGAATTTCAATTAATTTTGTTATCGTTTGAATGAAAAAGTGGTGGATTTCAATTAATTCTTTTATCATTTGTGTGAAAAAGTGGCGAATTTCAATTAATTTTGTATCATTTGAGTGAAAAAGTGGTGAATTTCAGTTAATTCTTGATCATTTGAAACTCTTTGTTTTCATTGCTTTGTTGATCATGTTGTTTCTTTTACAATTCCGAATTTTAAAATAAGTTTGAATTATATACACAATAGATCTATGTGTATAAAAATTTTTTAAATATTTTTTTTCTCTCATCATAAAAACCAAAGTGATATTCTAAAGAAATGCATGTAAACTCACGATGTGGAGTTTTCAATATAAGAGCATTATTTTGACAGGGGTGGGGAGAGGGGATAACTTTGAATATTCTTTGCGATAGTTGATTTTGATTTCTTCCTCTTAAAATAACTTCTGTGAAAATTATATCTCTCCTCTTCTCACCTTCCCTTTCCGCGTACTGTCTTTCCTGTATGTGATTTTTCCTTCGGGAAAGATGCGGCGTGATCATGACCAGATCATCAGATGATGATCTCTTATGATTGGAACAATGGTTCCAAAGTATCAAAGGAAGTTTCTTGTCTGTGTGTAAAAGAACTTACTTTTTACTTGTACTGAGGGACTAGGTAAAACTGTCGCACTCATTCTCATGACGGTGATAAATAACTCTAATAAAGCTTGAGTGATCCACGCAAAACTTTGAAATGAAATCATTCAACTATTCAGACATTAAATTTGGTTAAATGAAAAACAAGTTGAGCAATGAATTCTAGAATGAGTGCAATTGTGTAAAAGAGAATCTAAGGGAGAGAACACTGTACGCTTGAAAACAATGGCAATCGAAAACAAGCACTTTAACTAAACAAGACTTTCCCTTTGTGATGCACATAGAGAACACTTGTACTTGCTTGCTTACAAACAAAGCTTCTCTCGTATAGCATCAAGTATCCCAACTCAGTTCTGTCTTGAGCTTGAAGTCCCGAGTCTATGTCATGCTGCTGACGTCACAGGCTAAAATGACAAGATTTCCTCTCGTATAACATGAAAATACACATTGCTTTCCTCAAGGTTAGCACCAGTCTCTCTTCTGTCAGAATAGGGTCATGCCAGTTGCACCATGTCTTCGTCAGGTATGGAGTTATTTTGTCCAGTGCGTAATTAAACACATCAAGGTCCCGTCTTATTTAAGTTTTGAGCCTGTTGGGGTGATTCTTCAGCTGCTGAAAAAGGTGTTGATATTCGCAAACAAATTCCTTTGTTTATGTCATGCATGCATAGCTATACTCTTCTTTTCTTTCAAGCAATAGTTTAGGTATGTCACAATTGAACAAAAAGAATTTGTCATACTGAAATATTAGGGAGACAGAAAGTTGTTGGTGACTAGATTCAGATCTAGATCTTGATGTATAAGTCATGCGCTAGCCAAACTTCTCTCTGTGCCCCTCCTTGATCAATCAAGCTCTTGTTGTAAGCGCTAGTTTTCAATTGTGATTGTTTGTCAAGCATGAAGTGTTCTCTATGTTCACTCCCTTAAGACTACAAATCAGCTTTGATAGGAGATGGGAGGTAACACTGACAATGAGGTGGAATAAAAATCGCCAAGTAAGTGCTTCAGTTTAAATTCACAAGTTCAGATTGATTACGATTAACACTGATTCACCACAGACATGGAAGTGTATGGGGAAATTGATACTGAGGTCATCATGAGGCCAGAGCAGCATCAACAGCTGAATGAGAGGCAAATTTTTTTTTATTGCATGATGATGAATATGAAATTGATGAAAATGACACAACAATGATGCTATGGAGGTGCCTCCGTAAAGTGGATGAAACTCCACTGTGTGGTCCCAGTCTTCCCAATTTTTGCATAGCACACCCACTATGGGTAGATGCTGGACGGGCCAGATAAAATCCCTCTGACGGGATTCAAACCCATGACGGCTACCCTACAGCGGCTGGCTGGGATGTTGTTTGGTAGTTTACTTTTTCTGTCATAACCAAGTGTCAAGGGTTCATTTATATGATTAAATTGCACATGGGATCTCTGAGATAATTGTCCACCTCACAAGGGACTAGGCACTCTTTTTATGACGTGGAAAGGAAAAGAACAATGTAATCCACTTATAGTTGATGTGTCAGATAACAAATAGACAACAGAGAGAAGAGACAACAGCAGAGTGTCAGTCTTTGGATCACATACCTTTTTAGTGGCTTTCATTGGTTTAGATGTTCCATTGTAAGAATTTAGTGTTTGCTTTTTCATTCGTGGCTTTTACCATTCAGTTTTCTGACTTTTAGCAGAAATTCATTTTTGGCTAATGATTGTACTAAATCAATCAGGATGTCAATAGAAGAGGTTTTTAATGGGTTTCATTGATACTTGCAAATTTTTAAAATCATGGTACATATGTATGTAATAAAAAAAACAAACCCTGAGAGTTTTAAATGATGAGGATAATAATAGATACATATAATGCTTGAATAAGCCCTTTATCCCATATACAACAGGCAAAGGGCACAAATATGTGACATTGGTGATATAATTGAGATGTTGACATAAATAAGCAATGTCAATATGGACTGTATTGTAGAATTGAATTTTCATTCATTCAAAAGTGGCAGGACATAGCTTCAATGTTATGCCTTTACTTTGTTGTACAAACGCCATGCTAATATACACAAAGCTCTCACTCAATTCTTGTCTTCTTCTTCAACTTTGAAAGTAGTGATGGACAGAACTGGCAAGTACATTTACCTTTTTCGTTAGGTAGAGGAAGATCTTGTCAGTAAGCCAGAGCAAGTGTGCCTATAAAATGGCCGCATCTCGGTGTAGCCCACATTGAGTAGAGAAAGCGTTTGGCTTGTAAAGGGAACCGGATACAGCACTTTGCACGCATTGGGTGGATTTAGCACTGTAAAAAAAGCTCCAATTTTAATTTGATTCAATTTAATGTAATTTAAATGATCAATATAAATCCTACCAAATGTGCATTATCATTGATTCAGGAATCTTCTGGGAATAAAACTTGAATAGTTTAACCTTCAGATGACAAGTTAAGCAAGAATAAGATACAGACAATGTCATCTTTTCATGCCTTATCTTTTAGTTTTGTCGTTAGACCACTCTAGTCAATTGAACATTTTGATAACCAATTGTTCCACAAGTTGATTTGACATCTATCTCAAGTCCCTATTGTAATTTATAAAGATTAATAAATACAGTGGTGATCACATAACATTCCACTGCCTAAGATCCCGTTCTGCCTTAGACCCTGCTTTTCTTGGGAAACAGAATTTTCTCTATATAGATTTGCCCCTTAACTCTCACCCTTTACGTCTGGGATCCCGCTTTTTTAAGAGAGGGGTATGGCCAATTATGAGTGGTATCAAGAACAATTTTTGCTCCCTTTTGTTTTTTTGTCACAGTGAAAACCATTAGCAGATTGTTGCTAGCCACCTGAGCACAGGTAAGAGTCACCTGGTCGCCCTACCCGGTCTAGGTGTAAATGAAAGATGCTGTGCTGTGCCTAGTAGAAACAAAGAAAACAATGGGCAGTCGTCGACTGTGTATGGAAATCTATCAATGGCCGTTGTTCTGTTTCATTGGAGAGTGAAAATGTCAACAGATGTTCACTAAATTGGTCTGTGCTTACTTCATGTCACAACAGATTGGAGAAAAATTTTAATTGAAATGTTGGGTAATTGACTGCTGGAAAAGGAATGAATTAATGACAATGATGGTTTTAGATTTACGCAACCTATAAACTGCCATTTGCTTGAGAGTTTATTCAAAACATACAAAGCAAAGACATGCCATGTGATTGACAGGAAGAAAACAAATGTCTTCTTAAAGTTTGATTATTACCAGGTCTTCACAAGGGTTTGTTGCTGATCCAATATGATTCCGGATGACATTGTTCACGGTCCAACTAACATCACAGTCTGTCTAAGATCCCGCTTTTGCATTTTCCCAAGAGCGGGATGTTAAGCAGTCACCAGATCTCCGGAATCTCCCTGTATTTTGCTTAAAGCCCTGCCCTCACCACAAATGCCCCAAATCTTCCTATTTTCCAGTTTGGCCTAGGATTTGGGTCCTGATCAAGTGACCAAGACAAATCCTAGGGTTCAAATTTCAAATCAGTCAACTTCGCGAAGGCCTGCCCAAGGCCTAGTCTAATTCTCTTCCTTTGTTGATGGATGAAGCCTGTTGAATACTGATACGTAAAGAAAGACACTTAACACAAAGTACATTAAATTAGATTTTTAACGTTTTTGCACACAAATCAATGAATGTATGATAATCTCCCTAGATTCTGTCAAATCACCCCTGATTTTCTGTCAAATCTCCCTGTGTGCAAATTTGAAAAGTTGGAGGTCTGAGTCACCACTGTACCAGAAAAAGAGATAAAATTTTCCCCATGAACTTCCTTCACACAATCATGCTGCCATTTTCATGTTTCCTTCTTCCAAAACTACTGTAATATGCATGTAAAGACACGTATCTCTCAACACATATCATATTGTTGTACGCCTTTTTAACTATTTGAATCATGTTGGACTAATTTTGATTTTATTTATCACATTATTTGCTTATGAATATGGTGCTGTCTTATATTTTAAATGGGCTGTGTGAGCGCTTGCATTATTAATTTGTTTATTTTTGTTTTTGTGGGTTTAACGGCACCTTTCAACAGCGTAAGTTATATGGGCGACGGTGCTATTTTGACATGTTTATGTGCTGCCCCACATGAGCCATAAGGTATAGCACAACTCGAATGACTCACCCAGTCACAGTAT
>JAOWAY010451784.1:0-13202 GCA_028565895.1 Goniobranchus geometricus | reverse complement strand
CAGCAATTTAATATTCACATCATGTACATATGATATGATTTTATAGTACAAAACGTCACTCATCAGGTGAATATCAGGCCTAGTGCACCAACAGAAAAGTTTTTTTAACAAGATATTATATATTATCGCAGGTGAAAATGCCCTTCTAGTCAACATTTAACAGGAGATTACAAAAACATATTTATGTCCAACATTTTTACTATAACATCGTCCAGATGGGATTCTTAAATGGTCCAACACCTACTTGACGAGACTAATACTCATTTTAATGCATTATTTTGTTTTTATTTACTTGGGTCGACTTACATGGTTTGACCTACCCGTCAATGGAATATTTTCGGACTTATACAGTTTGGCATTTTCACCGATGATTACTTGCAAGATCGGAAGACAGTTGATTCTGTCAGTTCATATGATTTCAACTGAATCTGAATTTTACAATAACTAACAGATAATCCTTGATAATGGACCTGCCAAAAAACTGCAAAATGCTCAAACTATCCAAGCTGTTGGAGACAAATATGGCGACCCTTTTGAAATTTCCACCATCAGGCGAGATGTAAGTGGCAGGAGATTTTTCATGTCATTTAACTTCTGATAAATATTTTTCTATTTTGTGTCTACTTATCTCTTCTCCTGATCTCCCTTCTCTTATATATCATGTATATACTATCGTCTTTTGTTTTTGCTGTCTGTCTGACTAATAATTATGTATTAATAACTAACAGAGATGCACAGCCTTGCCCATAATTAAAATAAGGAAGAATCTTATAGATAAACATTAACTGTGTCCACCAACAACACTGTGTAGTTTACACTGCTTTGAACAGTTACTTCCCACTTAATGCATGGAAAACATGCACAGTTTAGAAACAATCTTAAACAAAGATAATATTAATATAGAAACGAAATCCGTATTTGCACTGAAAAAGTAAAACAAAAGATCAAATCAAATGAAGAGGTTTACACAAACCCTTGACTTCCAAATTTTTCAAAGAAATTGTCCAAGAAAGGAATCAAACCCTCAACCATCAGATTCATATCCCAACTGAACTCTTGCAAACCTTACAAAATCAAACAATATTGGCCCACTCACAGGAAGCTGCCTACAAACCTGGAGACTGGGTTTCCCTCAGTAGGCTAGTAGTTGTAGATCTATTATACCTACATTTAACCCTTGGGGTGAATGATTCTCCCAATCTCCTCATCCTTTTCAGCAAAGTGTACGATATTGGTCCTTTCGTTTACAAACTAGATATTGGTCCTTTAAAAACTATAGGAGTCCTTCAAGAAAAAAGAAAGTTCTTTAAAAACTATTGGAATCCTTTGGAAAAAATCACAGCTCAACCTTCTCAAGCACTTGAGTTTACTCTCTTGCAGATATGTTCAACCTACTTTGATGATGCCATGACAAAATAGACTTTTGATACAAGTGTTTAATGAAAACTGCATATCAATTGGTCCAATAGTTTAGGAGGAGATGAAGATGTGTTTTGAAGTAAGAGAGTTCACTTCTTAAAGTGCAATTAACTCGATTCAGCATCTCATTATTGAGCACTTCCCATTATTTGACGTAAATAAAAAGTTGTAATTCCCTTTCATTAGTGCTACATGTAATACATTTTCGCCCAAATCGTCTTTGCAGTCCACCAGTTTCTCTTAATTCAACCAAATTCCTTCAGCATTTCAGTATCAAACTCTTAAAGTGTTTAACTTAGCTTCATGAGTAAGCTCTCGGATATACATGTAGACTACAGCAATGACCTTTCATGTGGTAGGCCCTACTATACATGGGATTACCTTTAACTAATTGAGACCAGAATGACCTGTATTTACATTCCCTAAATGTAAGAGCTATAAATGGACCTTAAACCTCATTGTACTTATTTTTAGAATAAATTTTTAAACTACTCCTAATGCAATTTTCACTTAATTCATGTTTCTAGTCCCTTCTTGTCGATTTATCAAGTGTGCACTGTATTATAAAGATAATAAATAATGTCCACTTTCCTTCAATTTCATACTCATTGACTTGTTGTTAGTGCCCTACAAATAATTTTGGTTTTCTATATTACTTTATGCAGTGAGATTAATAATATTGATATAGATATGTTAGATTTAAAATTTCATTCTTTATGTGGATTGGTGAAAATGTAAAGCAATAAGATAAGATAAGATGAGATTTATTTCCAAGTTAACAAATCAGATAATCTACAATGGCATGGTGGTATACAAACCTATAAAGAAGTGCAGAACATGGTATCTGTTTACATGGTTGCATAATTATTCTCTTTCCCTCTCTCTCTCTCTCTTCCTGCCTCCCCCTCTCCCTCTCTTTCTCTCTCCCTCTCTCTCTCTCTCTCCCTCTCTTTCTCTCTCCCTCTCTTTCTCTCTCCCTCTTCCTCCCTCTCTTTCTCGCCTCTCGGCTACCTCTACCCCTGGCCAAACTCATTCAATTACTAAATATTAACAAAGTCAATACAAAGTCAAACATAAAAAGTGAAAATCAAAATGTGATGGTATTTCTTCTTTATCAAATGCAATGTTCTTGCCAGCTGACAGCACCATTGTTGACAAAATAATGTACAAGTCTATCTCCAATAAGGCCATGAATGTCCCCGGTAAAGTAAAGTTAGTCCCGTACCCATGACTGGGTATAGGGGAATTAGGGGTAGGGTCCTATTTATACTAGGCATACGGCATAATGGGGTAGTTTGCTATTGCTTTCCACGCCGCCTTTACTTTCGCCAAGTCTAGAACTCTAGAAAGACCTAGCTACCCATTTATACTGCTGGGTGAACAGGGGGCCCCGAAAAAGATCCACTGCCCGCTGGATTCGAACTCGGGCCACCTTGCATGGCAGTCAGCCGCTCTACCAACTGAGCTACCGGGCCACCTGAATGTCCCCGGTAACATCCTATAATATGATCGATATCGCTCTTCACCGTCCAACAAGTCGGGAATTAGTGGTGATATTCTCCAAGTGTATCTCGATGCGAATTTATAGGATGAACCCAATGGTCTCTTTCTGATCCAAAAACAATATTGTGCTTTAAATAAGGCGACGGCCCAAGCAGTTCTCAGAGGAGGAATTCTTTTTGTGAAGCCATCTTCATCTACTTGAGTCAGACTGGGAGGAGAGAAATAAATGCTAGCGTGTAGCCGATACATTGAATCCCGTGACTGCTTGCTCTGTTCACACATACGCATCGGCTGAGCTTCATGCTAGCAAGATGCTCACGTTGTCGCAGCTTCAATGTGAACACTCATTACTCGTTGCTCAATGCTAAAACGCCGATGCTCAAATGCTAGCACCATCGACGCTTATAGTCGGATCACGGCCTTAGTGTTTGAAAGTATAAATATTTTATATATAAAATATATTGTATAAACAGGAATAACAGAATACATGAAAAGTGGGTTCTCTCACTTAATCATAAAATTGGATGGCTTAAAAAAAACAAAAAACAAACAAACTCAGATGTTGTTGGTTTCTAAATCTGGAAAGATGTCTGATAAATTTCTTTTATTCTAAAAGTTATTTCTTATGTTATCCATGTGCATGCATGCTAACAACACACGTTTTATTGTCACAGCGGCTCGACAATGGAAACAGATCTTTTTCTGGTAGAAAGCATTGGGTGATTCACATCTGGCAGATTCGACGTTGACTCTGTGCTGCCTCTTTCTTTCTATTCAGTTTTAAAAAATGAAAATTCTTCATTAAGGTTGGGAAAAATTTCATGTGGTTTATTATAGCTTATGTTATCCCATTCCTCTTGCCATATCTTAAGATAAGATGAAACTTTATCATCCAAGAAAGGAATTTTTTTGCTTTACATTCAACTAAAAATCTATACGAAGGCAAAAAAAAAAGTTTTTGAACACCAAAGTGTTATATTTGGCTCAACACGATTTGTAAGTATATCATAGCTGCTACAATTTTCTCTTTTGTCTTTTGATCCATCTGTGAAGCTTTCTTGAAAGTTTTGATATTTCTTTTTCGAGTCGAGAAATTTGTTTAGATAAACAAAAATATTTGTTTCAAATATCTTGTAAATTTATACAACAAATCAAATCAATATTGATTGCTGGCGCTTACCATGCAGGATGGTAATCAGACTAATCATCATCAACATCTCTCCGGATCATTTATTCATCTTGGAGATATGATGTAATGTCCTCAGTCCAAAACGTGGGGTGCTCCGGATGTTTCACAAATTTAATTTGAAGAACCAGTCATGGGCTGGATTTTCCATGACAGATCATAATTTTAGAAGGAAGTTCATTGATAGTTTTATAGGACGATATTACAAAACTGGTTTAAGAGGACACAAGATTGGTTGTTTTAATTCATGTTGTGGGTTTAACGCCACTTATACCAGTGAAAGTGCTATTTTGACATATTTATGTACTATGCACACCAGCCACATGGTGAAGCACAACTCAAATGACTCACCCATTCACAGTATACTGACACTGGGTCAACCAGCTTAGAACTGTTCTCATAATGATGAGCGCCAAGCAAGACAGTAAATTGCAAATTTTAAAGTCTAAGATATGACTCAGCTGGGGCTTGAACCTGTGATGTCACGGTTCCGAGGCAAATGCTCTACCACTAGGCAGTCAAGGTGGTACTGTCGTTTTCATTTGAAAGAGCTTATAGTTATAATGAAAAGCTTTTCGAAATCACTTTTCTCATGTTTTCATAGTTTACAGTCAGACGAGACAAACCATATGGCTAAAGTTTGGGAAAATATTATATTTGATGCTATGAGAGGCATTTAAAATTGTTTAAAAGGAACTATGATACAAAATGACCATTCATTTGTCCATTTATTGTTATTGCACCAAACCTAAGTTGCCATTCACAGGCAATACAGGCCCTTTCAAATGACCACAGCAGGGTACACAATAACATTTCATCAACCTTAACATACACACTTTTTAACTGGTGACATTCTGAAAGCCTCAAGCACACAAGTTGAAAACATTTGATTGTTTATTCCATCAAGTAGTTTTAAAGTGTATATGGAAGCAGGTCCAAAAGGATGGTAGAAACAAGACTCAGAATGAAAAAACTAATTAATATTCAACAGGGCAAAATAATTTTTTAAAATATATAAAATCAATCTGAAAGTGACAAATTATTTACCTGCTAAAGACAGCAATATTTGGAGACAAAGGGATAAAATAAGATAAGATAAAACACACTTTATTAATCCTTTCAGGAAGTTACTCCTCTACTGCCACCATAATACACACACATCATTATATTTTATCACAACACATTTATTATACTATCTTCATGTAGCAAATTATATGCAATGCAATGAATGAATGAAATATATATTATAAAGTACTGTATTACTTTATGGGTTTAATAGGGTCTTAATAATATAATAAGGTAATTTTTCTGTAAAGTAAAAGAAAGATTACGATGGAGAAGAAGAACAATGCCAAATAAGAAAGAAAGGCGTAACTTAGGAAGGATAGTATATCATTCAAGATAGTCTTTTGTGTCACTTTGCAAGAAAATGAGATTAATCTCTTCAGTTTCTTAAACATATATCATGATTCTTAAAATATAGCAGGACACATATTAGGCATGTCACAGAGGATTGAGATTGAGATAATACACAAAAACCACTCACAAGATCACTAGAAATTGGATCCCATTTATAATACAAATATCTGTGTCTGTTTACAATGCTTTTGTCCATTAATAAATGTTTGATTCAAATCTTAACATTCGAGTATCATGATTATATCATCAATGCTAAATGGTAGAGCATTATGAGAGACATAAGACATAAGATACAAGTCACAAGATAAAGTAAATGAAAGGGCAATACAAGAGCCTACCTCATAACATAGATCATTTTGTCATTCATATTTCATAAGCAGTATTATAAACATATCAGTTGTTTATCCCTCACCAGTACTCCTGGATGCTCTTGGCGATGATATTTTATTATAAAATTTTAACGGTTGCCCATTGCCAATAATCCCTCTAGGTATGCTATCTGTACTTAGTTTACTATTGATTCGGAGAGGTATTAATTAAAAATGTTAAAAATTTGTCCCACAACATACGATCAAATTTCATTATACTTATTCAGTACTCGTGGGTGCTCAGCATCCAGACATAATAATGAGAGAATAAATGAGACATATCTTAACTAAATTGCCATTTTGCCTAATTATTAAATATGACAGGCTATTTTATTGTTGGTCAAAGGTACTATATTCTCTTTTTGGTTATGAAACCAGAAATCGTCAGTGAAATTGTGATGTACACAAACTTAGAAGGTGAAATGGTGTCAAAAAAGTGGAAGGCCACAAATAATGACGAAATTTACGCTCTTATTTCAGCCTTTTTTTTTCTTGAATAGATTAAAAAAAACAACTACTGGCTGTTTTACGTTTGACGACAAAAGAACACGCTGTGCAAGGAAATCGAAAGACCCATTTGCTCCGATTAGACATGTGTGGGACATATTCAATAACAACCTAGATTCCTACTATGTTCCTGGGGGGTTTCTCACTATAGATGAACATCTGGTTCCTTTCACTCACTTTCAGAGGAATTTGTCAGTTTTGTTTGTACATTCCTAGTAAATCTGACAAGTATGGATTGAAGATCTACTGGGTATGTGATGCTGAAAATGGTTTTCCTCTGAGAGGGCTGCCATGTGTTGGTAAAGTAGGAAGGCTGCCTGAGGTAGGACATGCTGCCAGGGTAGTCCAAACACTTGTTGAACCCTTTGAACGTAAAAATCGAAATGTGACATTTCGATAATTTGTTTATCGATCATGATTTGTGTAAAACCCTGCTGAAAAAGGGTCCAACAAGTATAGGGACTATTAGAAAGAATAAGAAATTTATTCCAAATGAGCTCAGCCACGAAAAAAAAATGGCTAGGGAGAGCCCCGACACAACTAAATTTGGGTTTCATGAAGAAAGCAAAACTATGATTTTTACCTACAAATAGAAAAAAAACAACCAAAATGTGTAACGATTTTAAGGTCAATGCACTACGACAAAAGAATTGAAGAAAGTGAAAAGAAAAAACCAGACATTGTCTTTATTTAAAATGCTACGAAGGGGGTTGTCGATGGCATGGACCAGAGGGTACATAAGTACATGTATTCAACAAAGCGGAAGAGTAGAAGGTGGCCACTTCTTTACTTTATGAATATTTTAGATGTTGCAGGCATTGCTTTACACCCCAGCAATACCCTCTGTGCCAAGAATGGCAGACATCACTCTTTGCACCAAGTTGCAGAAGAAATGGATGTTGATCATCAGAAGAAGCGTTTACATTTAAAAAAACCTACCTCGCCCTCTGAGAAAATATTTTCTAGGCCGATAATTCTAATTTAGGATGTTTTTACACTATGTATTTTTCAAATGCATATGAGCAGTAAATGTTCAAGCTAGATCAAGATCAAGTGTAACTTACACTAAGGTACGAAGTGGTACCTGACATAGAGAAAGAAACAGCATGCTAAACTAATCCTAACCCTGACCCTAAAAAAACTCTCTCGGTATCCCTTACACTAGCAAACCTTGTGCAAATGCTTGTTCCGCTCAGCTTGTGAAGAGGTCCCTGACAAAGTCTAGGCTACCATAGCACTAGATGGAAAAGACGGTGAAAAATCACATATTCAATGGTTTTGCTACAATCCATGCAACAACTTAGCACAAAAAATTGTCGAGAATGTGACTAAAAATTCAGCTAGACATTGACAAATTGAGTCAAACTGTGTCGCATGTAGAGAGTAAAGTTAGTAGCATTGAGGATGCTTATTTCACCCATTCGCAATGCAAACATTTGCACAAACAATTCTGCTTTTCAGCTTACATCATTTGGGATACAGTGAAAGGAGACTTGCAGGAGGGAATCCAACCTTTCACATCCATACCCAAGGACAGATGTGCCATCTCATCACTACTCTCAAACCAGATGTGCAGGATATGAATCTATATCTGCAAATTTACTTTATGGATGGGGAGGCAGTTGCAGCAGGGCATATATGCGTCTGACCAAGGGCTTGAATCACAAACTAATTTTGACACTCCCAAGATGTGCTCAATTCACATAAGTATGTGCGGGAACTCAAATCTTCATATATGTATGAATTTGCAAAAACTAATTTCTCCTCATACCACTCTGTCGTCAATGAAGAGGCTAGACAGCTCGATGTGCCAACTCTGGATGAAGTGGCAATCCTTCTGCCAAACGATCCTGTTGGTCATCGGGATAATTGTTCTTCATACTCGCAAAAATGTATTACAGAGAATAGGCAAAATGCATTATGCATACAATCCCCTCCAGTACCCTCTTTTGCCTCCATTTGGCACAGATGGTTGGAAATTACGAATGAAACTTCCATGCCTATAAAAAGCACCTTCAATACTATTGTTTTCATCTGCCAGTGCCCTTAATACATGATTCTATTTGATAGAATTTCAGAAAAGAGGATTTCCATATGCCCACATCCTTCTATGGCTATCACAAGATGACAAAATTCAACCCAATTCTATATATCAATGCAGAATTACCAGATAAAGACACAGATCCAAAACTCGCTTCATTAGCTCCTGCACACGTAATCTATGGACCATGTGGAAAAGATTTTCAGTTTTTCCCTTCATGAAAGATGTCGTGTTTATTATTGTAATGTGTATTGTAATGTTTTTATTATCTTTACAACCTTGTTATATTAGCTATGTAACTTGGTGAGAGCGGGTCAGAGATATAAAACATGGCTGCCATCAGGATGTTTCTCATATTTCTAATTCTGAATCATTAACAATCCTTCAACCTTATAATTCTAGATGGCTGCATCTTTGCCACATTATCCACCCTTTGATATGCAAGCATCTGCAGCATCAAGTAGATGGAAAAAGTATTGTACAAGGTTCGAAAATCTTAAAGTTGCTCTTGACATTCAGTCTGAAGACAGAAAAAGGCACTACTTTTGCATTATGCAGGAGAAGATGTCAATGACCTGGCAGAAATGCTAGATCTAATCACCAAACCATATGCCAAAATTGTAACAGGCATCCAACAACACTTCTGTTGGGAATTCGTATGGTCTCAGCACACCAGTGATTTGACTTGAATCATGTGACTGCCTCTTTTTTGCTCATGTGCGCCGGAGAAAAATGGGTGGGAGAGCGAGTCAGCTGCTGGGCTCAGTGCTGTGAAGGCGTGCATGGTCTAGATCAAACACGGAGCAAAGTTTTGGTAACCTTTAGCACCCTGATCTAGAATGTAGATTAACTTAGGTAGTGATTCTAGATCTAGGTTCTAGACCCTGTCTGTTTGAGACTGCTCAGTGGCATGGTGGTGGGGTTGGTAACCTACCCTACAGTGAGGTGGCGACTGGTGGTGACGAAGAGGAGGTCGGAGAGTCACCTGGCAGACATATTTCGACTTGATAGGTGTGGGACCCTCAGAAAGGAAGGTTTGATAGCTCCAAGGTCTAAGTGAGCCAGGGCTTGTGGATGCCAGTGTTTTGGCGGATATCCTGAATCAGGCGAAGGGGCCAATTTTAAAACGGCTGAGAAGGCAGGTGCGGGTCGATGGAGGTGACCGTTTGGTTCGCTAAGTACGAGGAGTTTTGTGGGTTGAAGCGTGTGCCTCCGACTGACCATGTCTGCTATATGTTGGGCAGCAATGCCGCCCGAGTGTACGGCAGCATGCACGTAGGAGAGGCTTCCCGTAGGGAGGTCATGAAGGCTGTGTTGACAGCAGAGTATGCCATGCCTCGTCCGGAGGCATGGCGTTGATTCATGGATTGCCAGCTTGAGGCTGGCGACCCAATCGATGTATATTTGGATCGCTTGGAGAGATTCGGCGGGAGAATAGGGCTGACGAATCTCAACTTAGAAGTTTTGCTTTGGCCCTCCATTTTTATTCACCTCGTGCATATAAATATGTCAGGAAAATGTTTGCCCTGGTTTCAATGCCCTTTCATTCAAAGCTCTGGAATGGAAAAGTAATAGTTTACGATAACGTCAAAAGTCCAATCCATGTGCGTTGATAATGGATGAAATGGCAATTAGGAAACATTTGGAGTGTGATGGACACAAGTATCATGGCTCTTTTGACATGGGTACAGAGCTTAATGATGATTCATTACCAGTGGCAAAAGAAGTGCTAGTTTTTATGGTTGTGAGCATCAATAGTTCATGGAAATTACCAATAGGATATTTTTTTAATTGATGGATTGAATGGCTAGGAAAGTAAAAACCTGGTGCTGGACACTTTAATTAGACTTCATGATGTTGGTGTTGAAATTGTTTCCATTACTCATGATGGTGCTACATCAAATATTGCAATGTTAAAATGTTTTGGAGGTGATCTGACCGATCCTTACAACATTAAACCACATTTCCCTCATCCATGTACAAGTTGTCCTGTTGTGCCCTTTCTTGACCCCTGCCACATGTTAAAACTGGTGCAAAACACTTTGGCTGACAAAAGTTTCATGTTCAGCAATGAAGATGAAATTAAATGGCAATATTTTGCCGAACTGAATAATTTGCAAGAACGTGAAGGCTTCCATTTAGGCAATAAGTTAAAAAGTGCATAAGTAGCATGGTAAAAGAAAAAGATGAATGTTAAAGCGGTTGCCCAAACCTTCAGTGAATCTGTGGCAATCCGTTCTGTTTGAAGGAAAAAATCCATAAATTTGACGGTTGTGAGGCAACCATTAAATTCACAAGAATCTGCAATAACCTGTTCGATGTTTTCAATTCATGGAATCTCAATTCTAGAGGATGGAAGCATCCTCTTCTAATTGAAAATGCCTCTTAGTATGCGGCCTTTTTGGCGCAGGCCAAATCCTACATACTATCTTTAAAACAGTCAAGGTCTGGACCTCTCATAGTACACAGCAATAAGAAAACTGGATTTCTCGGATTTTTGCTTTGGATCGAAAGCTTATTGTGCTTGTAGGTTTGATAATATTTTCAGCGGTGATTGGTTTGATTACATTAGTACAAATGCAGGACAATCCGTGTATAAGGCAAGGTTTAACAAGCCAAAACTGATGCCAGCTTGTACAGACATTGAAAAAGTTCACATTGTACTTGAACAAATGAAGTCAAATGACTATGCCACATGCACTAAAGCAACTCTTTGTGTTCAGTTTCACTCTTTAACAGAAAGCGGGGAGGAGAGGTACAAAGGCTGAAGGTTGACGATTGTGAAAAGGGGATGCAATGTGGTGTGAGTAGTCCTGAGACGTATGATAATCTTTTTGAAGTGGAAAAGAAGCTGGTAACTCACTTAAACTGAATTGAAATCAGGAGTAAATTCGGTAGAAAAGTACCTATTCTGATAGCCTTTACCATTGTGGGACGGTTGAGGTAATAGGGAGTGTTGTTTCCATGGTGGTAGAATATCTGTCTTTTTATCATCAACATCATCAAGATGAATATCTGTCCTGGAGATGTGATGTAAAATTCTCAATCCAAAGGGTGGGATATTCTTGGACGTTTCAAAAATTTTGATGGGCTCCTTTGATGATTGATCATTGCAACTGGCACCACTGCCCCTCTCTCTCCCCGTACCTTATCAAGTCATAACATTAAACTTTGATGCATTGTTATTGATTCCCGCTCAATTAAGACAATAGTAGTAGTCAAAGATAGCATGGGGACGCGGCTTTATGCAAATTACATACTTTCTGCACATCTCCTCCTGTCCAAGTTGATCAGTTCAGCTGAAATCTTTCGCGCTTGATGCATATTCCTTAATTTCTCTGTTTCTATTGCTTGGATTGCTTGATTTCTTATTATTTCCATAATGTGTTTTCTTTTTCATATCATCTGTGATGGCGGGGAACTTTAACAAAAGGAAATCTGACCCGTCTGCTATTTGTCTGATTTTTACAATCCCTGCAATTTTTTTTTACTGTTTGTACCTCTGTGATCAAGATTTCTACAAGTGGTTGAGTGATAATGGATTAGTTGGTCACGTATCCTATTTTTTATGTCTTTCTGTGGAAGTACCTGTAAACTGTCTTACAGATCAAAAAAGCGTGCATGTTATACCTACAGGTGTGTTACATCCAAAAGTCACAAATTTTCAATTTTAAAGAATTCATTTTTTGAGAGGATAGGAGTCATGGGGAAGTTAGGGACATTTTAATTTTTATTCGATCGTACCTATTTGGATTTTCTTTAAAACAATGTGCAAGTGAAAGTGGAAGTGCATATGGTTCCACTGCAGTTGATTGGGCAAATTTTGTGCGAGACATTTTTGTTGAGGTCGTAGTGAAAGAATTGACAAATATACAGTTAGAGGGAGAGGTGGAAATTGATGAGTCCCTTTTTGGGACCAAGATAAAATATAACAAAGGGAATCCTAGAGGTTAAAAAATTTGGATTTTTGGACTAGTGCCAAGGGACACACATAAACTTATTCTTGTTCCAGTCATTAAAAGAGATAAAGAGACTCTAATTAATTCAATAAAAAAAATACATTAAACCTGGGAGCAGGATTTTCTCTGATCATTTAACTGATGGGTGGGCTTCATACACAAATTTAAATTCATATGGGTTTGAACATTTTAGTGTTGTTCATAAAACCAGTTTTAAGCAAACATATATAAATAATCAGAGTGGGCAGGTAATCGAAGCTCACACTAATCAAATCGAAGGTGCGTGGGCTCATGCAAAACAACATTTCAAACGGATTTATGGCACAAAAGCTAGCAATTTCGAGAGCCATCTATGTGAAAATCTTTGGCGAATCTGGAGAAGCGGGAGTAATGTTTTCTCCAAATTTTTTGAAGATTTAAAGACAATTTATTCTTACAATTCACCTCCCAACTACCAGGCGGTGAAGCCAGTATTTGGGGAGTGGATTGGGAATGATAACTATTGTGACATTTCCATCAACTTATTGATCGAGGAACCTGCCTCTCCATCTCCTACTCATAGTAGTCACAGTGACATTGCAACCGCTAATACCTATAGCTATCAACACTTTGGTTGACACTGGGGATCTGCCCCCAAAGGCCCATCTTTTGCACCTCCATAACAGCCAACTTGGGAAACCATGTTTCTATCTCCTTCCCAAGATTCACAAAACTGATTGCCCCGGGCGCCCTATCGTGTCTGCGTGTTCTTGTCCCACAGAACGCATCTCTTCCTTCCTGGACTCTGTCTTTCAACCTAT
>JAOWAY010451673.1:0-13205 GCA_028565895.1 Goniobranchus geometricus | reverse complement strand
TCTATCTATCTATCTATCTATCTATCTATCTATCTATCTATCTATCTATCTATCTATCTATCTATCTATCTATCTGGCCCCAATTCTTTCCCTGCACAGGCCCCCATACATCAAAAACAGAGCAATTGCCTTCGTGAAACGTTTTCATTTCTTACAGTTTTGTTTCTTTCCTTCCACTTGAAATCGAATACCCACAAAAAAAAAAAAATCGATCTGGACATGTTATTCGAAACGGTTGCGTTCAGATGAAGCGGAAACAAAACACTCTTTCATCCGCCATCTTGCATGACCGATCGATGTTTGCCCAGAGATAAACAATAAACAATCTGAGATGCTTCCTTCAGGTTCCACTTTCTCATTCCAACTACCCCGCTTCATTACACACACACACACACACATACATACAAACACACAAACCTTTTTTTGATACAAAACCTTAAAGTTGTCATAATTTTGGGTTTGTATTATGTAAGTTTTATCCTTATGAATATGCTTTCCCCCCACCCCTTTTAACATACATGAAAACTTCAAATTGTGCTGGTTTCACTAATATTCAGCTGTCATATTTACCTAAATCTGCTTTGAACCTTTGCAGTTTTGTTTCTAAAGACTTTAAACATAAAATACTAATTGTTTTAAAATGTTTCTGATAAATTTTTTTTCAGAGACGGATCCAGATTCTTTTCGTTGGTTTGGTTGTTTTAATGGTTGTGGTAAGTTCTGACAACTATATTTTGCTTTTTTAAACTGATGTTTTTAAAGAGGTTTTAAACAGTAACATTTTTTTTTTTATGAAGGGTTTAAAAAAGATGAATAATTGATCACCATCTAAGATCCAGTGGGTAATAACATTTGACTATGGGCCCTTTCTCTGAGAAGAGAAAATAATAGATTTTCTTTAAAAATTCAACTCATCAAAACCAATCTGCTTCAACATATATTTCATATAAATCCAGTCAGACCTTAAGGCAGATATTCCATTTTGTGTACAATTTCCACTACTCTCTCTATTAACCAATACTCCTTCAGTTTGAGCAAAGGATAAATTTTCTAATCATACAGTATATGTCTGCAAGTGCGCATCTTGCCAACGCAAGTTCTAGGCATATCGTCTCTGTTACTTTTATTACCAGAGAATAAATATGTATATATACTAGTAATAATAAAACATCATTTCTAATGCGCCCAATCCCATTAAAACCAACAGCTCTAGGTGCATTACTATTTCCATAATAAGATGTTAATGTTACTTAATTGATTAGTCCAAATGGCAGTGCAAACAAATAGTGAATAGTTGAAGTTATGATCTAAGTTTACTTGACCAAGAACAGTTTTACAAGGCATATTCTCAGATTTTTCTTAAAACTCGCTTCTGGCGAGGCATGATGAAGCAAACCAAGAAGAGAGTTTCAGATGAGGGCTCTTTGAGCTTAATAAGCTCCCTGAGATAAAAAGGAGTTTTCCCATTGTTTGAGTTGTAGCAGATAACAGATATTTTTTATATTATTTGGGCTTGAACAGGAAGCCAGTGTACCGTCAAAAGCATGAGAGTCACATGATCTCTTTTACTTCTCCTCAAAACCAGCTTTACAGCATGATCTTGAATTCGCTGCAATATTTTGAGAAGCATTATTCTCAGTATTGGGATATTAGACGAAAGAGAGCTGCAGTAGTTCAGATGGGCAAATATGAAACATGACACCAGGATTTTCATTGATGACAAGTTTAAGAATGATGACATTTGACTAATTCTTCTCAATTCATAATACAATGCCTTACATAAAAGTAGTTTATATGGGGTTCCATCGAGATTGATTATAAAAAAACATGCCATAGACTTTTAGCTTCGTCACTGAAATTAATTTCTGTTCCATTATTTGTGATAAATTTGTCATTAATAGCATGGTTTTTTTTTTTTTTTGGTTTTTTTTTGTTTTGTTTTGTTTTTTGAAAATTATTATCATTTTTATGTATACACCCCCACATTGTAATTATTGTAAATTTTTTCATGCAAACTTCTATAATAACAGATCAGCATCACGCTGTCATTAGTACAAGCTTTTAAAGCTGATGAAAATGGAGGCATGTATCTTCTCCTGGGTATTTGCTTGTTTGGATTTGCTGTGATAGAGATTATAATGGTGAGTACTTGTAAAGACAGCATTTGATTTCTATATAAATATATAAACCTTGTACTCAGCAACCAGGAAAATTCCAGAGTCAACTTCAAAGACTTCAATTTAACTTTTGCTCAGCTGTCATTTTCGTACATTCCTCCCACAAAGATTATAATTGTTATACTGAATAATAAAGTAATCCGAGATTGACTTTTGCTATGTTCACCTTGATTTCAGATTGTATTTACTCGTCGAGGAGATTTACCAAAAGGAAAAACATGGTTTCTGTATGTTGTTGGTTTCCTTGTCATGCTTGAGGCCATCTTCACTGATGTTGTTCTTTTCCAGTAGGCAAACATAAAAAGAACCATTAAAAAAAAAAGCACTTAAGAAGGTACTTATGGAGTTTGAACTGTTGTATGTTATTGCCATGTCTCCTGTTTATCTATGAATATTTGATTTTTCTTAAGATTATTTTCTCCCGTTATTTGACTGTATCCTTATGCATCACCTTGACTGCTTTTTGTTTAATGACAAATTGAATGAGATTTGGAGGGCGGAAGAAAGTAAGACTTTATGTGGTGAATCTTTTTGTCAAATAACTTTTCTGCGATGATTTGGGGAATTGTTTCATTGAAATCAAATGAAAATGGCTAGTTTTTGGGACATAGAAGAGTCTTAACATGAAATGTAATCAAAAGTGTGGAGAAAGACAATTTTAGATATTATGAAAGCAAAAATTCTAAATCTGCTTGTGTCCTAAAATTGACAATCTCAAGAACCTGTTGGACTCACCTCTCTTTCTTCATTACATTTTTGTACTGACTAATTTTATTAGACTGAGTATTACTGTCAGTTGAAACTACCTAGTTTATTTTCTCTGTGCCCGAGGGCATCCTTATATTATGTTTCCATTCTCTCTGATGTAATAATTATCCTTAAGATGTTGTGTGTGTCCTTGTTGTTTCTTTCTTTTTTTTTTTTCTTTCAAAATAAAGTGTTACACAGATGCAGCAATAATAAATGATACATGTATTTATATGGGTCAATTTTTTTTCTACATTGGGCTCCATAATTTGTTTTGTATTATCTTTTAACATATTTTTATTGATGATATTCATACCTTTCTATATTTTACTGAGATGTTTTGAAAGTGTTGCTTGATTGCTTATTCATTCATTTCATTTGCCTCCAGTTAAACCTCTCAGGCCTTATGGTATAGTAAATAAAAGCATATCTCAGAGATTTTTCTTATTGACCTTTCTCAAGGGAATCAACAAGATAATTGTTTCCACAACTGTACAAGACTGTTGATGACGCCTTCCTTTTTAACAGTTGTACACAAGTGCTTGCTTTTTTTATTCTAGTGTGATCAAAATTTTTATACTGTTTGATTGTTGGTGTATCCTGGTGTATCTAGATTTATCATACAGCGCATAGAACATTGTTTTCACTGTGGATATGCGCTTTATAAATTCTGTGTAGTATTATTGTTATTATTATCTCCACTCATTTCAGAGATTTTAAAAATATCAATGGTCTGTAGGCTTGTAAGATTCAATTTCAATAATATTTTTGATATTATTAAACTCATCACATCAATCACTAACCAAACAGCACTTCCTAGCCAAAAGGAATGAGATTAACTTAATACCTTTGATAACAGATATTCTAATTCTTTCCTTTTAGTACCATTCACCCACAACCTTTTACTTTTAGGCATACTGTTCTAGTGTTTAACAAATAATGTACTATGGAATAATTTTTTTTTTTTAAACAAAACATTGTGGTATGTATGCATTGATTCGGCCTGATTTGGGTTGTTTTTTTTGTTGTTGTTTTGGGTTCGTTTGTTGTTTGTTTGTTGTTGTTGGGTTGTTGTTGTTTTGGGGTTTTTTTGGGGGTGGTTTTGTTTTTTTCTTGTCTTGCTTTTTTGTTGTTGGGGTTTTTTTTCGGGGGGTGGGGGGTGGGGGTCAGCTTGTCAGCCCTTCAAAATTAATACATTTGCTTTGTTCTGATTAAATTTGATTAAAATTATATATTCATGTTGCATTTTACTCATCATGCTGCTTAATGATTTTGAACATGATTGATATTCTCACTCACTTTATGATCAACTTTGATGTGATAACTGCTCTTGCATGCCTTATTTTGTGCACAGTTGCATTGCACAAGATGAAAAGAATCCCAACAAACTACATGTTTTCTGTTATATTTCTTACATTGCTATGAATTTTTTTTTTTTTGTTGGAATCTTTGTTTAATATTTGTCAAAGTATAGTGGTTTCCGTGTGCAAGGCTTATCCACGGGTGGGAAAACAGAAGCCTCTTAGGCAGACAGCTTCTTAGAAGAGGATAGGAGAGGTAATCAGACAGAACATCGGCCCCCTCCCGATGGATAGTTTGGGTCAAGATCCAGGGTCAGCTACGAATAAAGTCAATGTTAGAAAGAAAAAGAGACTTTAGTGAAACTCCAGTTTGGACAGACGCAAGGCGATACAAAGGAAAATATAATGGTGACCCTCAAAATGGACCATAGCATGACCAATCTTTACACAGTCTTCATTGGTATCAACTGGATAATGAAGATGGTGGTGGTGAGGGATGGGGGATGTCTATGATCCACCTCGAATGAGCACATCATTGTGCAATCAAAGTTGACACCAGTGCATGCAATATCATTGTGCTGGTCAGCACCTAGCCGTTGAATGGGCAACTCAGATCGTCAAGGGTTGTATCGACAGATGATACATCATCATTAAGTCCCAAAGCCAGTGTTTGGTGAATAACATCAAGCAGTGAGCACAGATGTGTTTATCTTTAATATGCATACTAAGTCACAGCAGAGTAACTCGTTTCGCCATTTAACTTAGACAGTGAAGTAATTTTGGAACAAACTGAACAAGAAAAATATTGAATTGAGAATCTGACCAGGCAAAAACGAGGCCTCTTAGGAGGACATTGAGTCTGGGAACCTGCCTCTGATAGGAGACTTTAAGATTTTAAAGAAAAAAAATTTTCATTCACACGGGAACAGTGGCCTCTAACATGGGCGGGCCTCTAACTTGACGGCCCCTTATGTCAAGACCACTGTATCATGTTAGTTGGTGGTATGTAAATAAAATTAAAGTTTCATGCTAAGTGGATCCATAGTTTCTAGTTGTGGATAGGCTACAGGTGTGTAATTTGTCACTGAAATTTGTAATGGCAGTTTAAGGATTTCCTGTACAAAGTCATAATTATTTTTTAAGTTATTAGTATTAATACTGCAATACTAGAAGTAGTACCGGTAGTAATAGTAGTAGCAGTGGTATTGGGTTTTAGGCATGGAGTTTTGAGAATCCACACATTCCTAAAGGTTTTGTAAATTTGAATATGTATTGCATTGTACATCAACATCCTCATTATTTCTTGAGGATGTTTGCTCTATATAAATTGCAGTTCCAGTGATCACCATGATTTATAAAAAAAATTAATTCATTTTTCATGAACAGATGAACCAGTTCGTGTGGAATTATATCTCTGACTTTGGAATTGGCAATTTAGTAACTGTCTCACTAAGCGCTCACATTATGAGAAGTTTTAAGACTGGTCGGCCCGGTGTCAGTATACTGTGACCGGGTGAGCCAATCGACTTGTGCTATACCATATGGCTCATATGTGGCAGTACATTAAGTTGTCAAAATAATATTGATGCTGATATAACCTAAGATTCAAAAAGTGATGTTAAACCCACAAAATTTATTTTAAAACCTTTTTCCATGGCACAGATATGACTTAACTGAGTTGAAAAGAGCCCTTATACTTAAAAAACAACAACAACAAAGCATAGTCATTGTCTCACACCCTAAATAGTGACTAGTACATGTACTAGTAACACATTTTCTAGTCTTTGGTGAAAGCTATTGTAAACTCACAATGGTTTTTTTTTGTTTTTTTAACCCCCAAAACAGAACAAAAAGGTTTTATTTTAATGCAATGAATCAAGGATTGAAGTTTTGCTTAGAATTGTCATATCCTCCGATATTTTCTTTCTTTCTTTTTTAAGAGTATTGGTACTCCAGTTACTTTTCAAATTTGAGACAGAAATTAGCTGAAATATTTGTTCCATGTATTTGTTATGGTAGTGCTTCTATGATAAAGTAAAAGAGCCAAAAGGAATACACCATAAAAACTATTTCTTGATGATTTTTTATGAAATGTTGGTAATTTATGATTCATTTCTTGGAATTTGTTTATATACTTGCGTAAAATAGATGCAACTATTGTATTGTGTTCAATTAAATGGTGCCTGAATTTAAGCCTACCCATAGCTGTACATCTTATGGATATGCAGGTTAATCAAGTCAAGGTTTAAGATTTATATTAGTTGTTTCCTTTGTATTTTTAATACATGGAGGCTTAATATAATTTCACCAGTAATCTTTGAACATAAGCAAATAACATCATTACATCTGTGTGTTCTTTATTTAAACACCATGCAATTTTATTATACTTTCTAATGCAAATGTAAACATGTCATTGCCCCATCAGGTTTAAAAAATTGATGGTACTTTTAAAAAAATACTTCATATCAAATGGTCTTCTTTTCCAAACAAAGTTGTTTTCATCTTTATACTCACTCATTCAGATGGATATGTCTTGAAATAATAGCCCCATTTAGCCACAAACATGACGTGTATGAACGAGGATGTACAATATCATATCAAGGCATCTATTTATGATTTTAAAAAATAACAAACCATTATTACCAGTATCCGTAATCATTAGTAATATTTACCCATCATGTCATACACTGTTTAAATGCAGATGACTGTCTTAACAGCTTGGTAAAGATTTACTTCTTAGCTGTTTTTAGTTTTTGTATTTTTACTGAATTCCACAAGTGGCTGACAAATTCAATGTCTCAAAATATTGTTATTAGACAATCTTACCATCTGCCAATATTTAGATTGAATTTCATTTTCAACCATTATATAATGTATCAGTAACTTAGAAACTGCATAAGGCTGTTTGATTTTAATGATTTTACTTCAATATTTTTTCTTTATGTCATTTGTTGTTTCTAGCTCATAGGTTGCAATAAATTATAGTATTTCCAAGGCAGATAAAAGCTCCATAAAAATGCACTTGTGATCCTCTCTCATCTTTTTGTCTTTTGTCATATATAGTATTGTAAGATTCTGTCTCTTTGTGGATGCAGGAAAAAAAACCCAACTAGAAATAAGGGCTTTGTATATAAATAAACAAATCCTCATATGTATCTTCTTCAAATGATATGAACTGACTCATTTACACTGAGTGTTATTGTCAGTTCATATGCTGAGTTGAGCATTGACTAATGTATTCTGTTTTCCTTGTCTAAGGATAGAAAAATTAGTAAGCTGCAGAGTAATTTTTAAAGCATTTTTCTAACAATGCATAATGTACCAATTAAATAGGTCTTTAAATTTTTTCAGTTAGTTTGCTCCCTCAAATAGCATTTTTTTCAGTTAGCTCATTCCCACTAATAGCAGTAGTCCTTTTTGAGCTGAATCGGTTCATATGGCTAGAGCTTATTTTGGTTTCTATAGCAAAAGCGGACAGGTGAGAGACTTTATCCACCCATCTCTGAATAGGATGCTTATCTATTTCAGTGTACTTTTCCATCCAAAGCTGTACCCATTTTCACCTGGGTCGAGTGAAACAACAGGGGTAAAAGTAAGGATAAAGATGGCATTTATACACCCTAGTGCATGTTCCAGGGCGTTACCATGCTCATGGCACTTTACAATGACATTTTAATCTCCTAATTAACAGCAAAGTAGAACCTAATTTAGAACATGGCTTGCAGCATGTTAGGTGTGAATACACTTTTTCATATAGAGACCATGCTGTCTTAATGGCCAGGTACTCATTCATACCCGAGCCGAGTGAGTCAATTGAAGTAAAGTTCCTTACCTACAGACAACACCTGTGACTTGGCTGGACTAGTGAGGCTCAAGCATATGGCATCACTCGAGCTTTTAGGTCTGCTGGCCATGTTGAATGGCTCTAGACTCTCAACTCTTGTCGAGCTGTCATCATCACTCAGCCACTGATGCCTACAGAAAAAAATGCATCATGTGTCCATGGCGAGAATCAAACCTGCTGCCTCCCTGTCCACAAGTCAACACTTCCACTGAACCACTAGCATCCCCCCCCCTCTCCACCCCCGATTGAAGTTATTTATAGTGAAAATGTAAATAAGCAGCACCCTTTCTTGCTATTTCAAATTTGAAAATGATTTTCCAATCAAGGAAAGATGCGAGATGATATTGTAAGTCATCAGTCTGTATGATGTAAAAGAAGACTGATTTTTAGTCGACAAAACCATGTTTTTGTTAAAACTTTTTTTTTTACCTTTGTTTGTCTTTGTTGCTTGTCCTGATTTATTACATTTGTCAAATAAATATTTTCTTAACTTGTGGGCTTCTGTGTCTTTGCTTTGTTTATATGTATTTTGAAATGATGAGTTAGTCATTCTTGTTGATTCAATTTGCCCTGGAGTAATACATGTACTGGAGGAGAAATATAGATAGATCTGTAAACAACATACTAGAAGTAAAGAGGATATCTGCCAGACAAGTTATTTGGGTGGAGTTTGAAATAGAAGGTGAAGATCATTTAGGTAATAATTAATATATACATGCCCCACAGATATGATTATGATGTGGGATGAAGTATGACAACATAAGAATGATCTAGACAAAATGATGATACCCATTCCAAAAGGGGAAACTAGTGGTTTGTGCGGATTTTAATGGTCTTATTGATGAAAGAACTAAAAGATTGGATAGGAGTGGGACATTAGAAAGAACCGAGTGAAGATTGGTAAACAGCGATGGATATTGCAAATTAGAAATAGCAAAAGTGAACTCATATTTGAAGTCTTGAAGAGGGGGGATCACTTGATAACCATGAAGTATAAGGGAAGAGGAAGATGTTCACAAGAAGGGTAGACAAAATGTTTGTAAGCTTCTGCAAATAAGTGTAAAATGGTAACAAAGGCTTTATAGTGTGGCTTGCAAGGAGCTCACGGTGTATAGATTACTACATGTATCACTGTATAAGCTTCATTGTCGTTTTATATGAGACGCATACATGTATGAAGGTAGAGAGCGGAAATGGTAGTCAAGTCCGATGTAAAATTTGGGTTGTTTGGGAATTTCAGATAGGTTTCTCCTTGTGAAACTGAATGCTCAACCATTCGAGATAAATTTATTCCAAGTTTATGCTCTCGCCCACAGAAAGCAGCCGAAGTGACATAGAACTATTTTACCAACAATTGGAAACTGCGAAAAAGCAATTCAAGTCACATGAAATAACCACAATTATGGGCGACTTTAATGCCAAGGTACATGTAGTCGATGAACACGTTGAAAATATAGTGGGTAACTTTGGACTAGGAGTGCAAAACGAAAGAGGAGAGATGCTGACAGACCTCCAGATGGAGGACAAAGTGTATGACATGGTGTCTAGCAGCAAGCGACAGACGGCGATCAGAGATTTTTTCGTCAGGCGGTCCAAACTTGACAGTTAACTGATTATTTATGAAAAAAAAATGTTTAATGTGGCCATGTGTTCAGTTGTCCTCAATAGCTGCACTCATGCTGATTCCAAGCCCGGATAAACTACAGAATATGGAGGGAAAATATCGCTCACGTTCTTTGTCTATTAGATTAAAAAATTTTTAAAAAGAGCATTGTGCATCAACGGTTAATGCACAGCTGGTAAAACACTTGTCAGCACAAGATACACATTCTAACTGCTTGTCTTATCACAGATATTTATAAACGCATCACATTGCGGGCTCCAGGAAGTCTCATCTCACACCCTTTGTCCGCCATCTTGAAAACCTCGGAATAACGACACCCCCATAACGACACAATGTTTCAGTCCCGAGCCATGTTGTTATCGGGAGGTTGCACTGTATTAGCTCTAATGCTCAAAAGAAGCAGATTAAAAAGAAATAGCATAGAATATCAAGAAATAGACAAGCAAATAGAAAATAGAATACATCAAGGCCAAGGAAGCTTTTTTACGTCAAGAGTGTGACTACATGGAAAGACAAAGAAAAGGTAACTCAAAAGTGCTTCATGAACCTATAAAGTCATTAACAAGAAGACAAAATGCCACACAAAGCTCCTGTGTAAAAGACTCCCAAGTAAACATTCTATTGAAAACAGAAGACATTCTGAATAGATGGGTGGAGTACATCGAGAAACTCTATTCAGACGAAGAAAGAGAACGTGCTTAGCCAGAAAATGTTAAGACAAGGGACATGGAAGGTGCACCAGTTCTGAAAAGTGAAGTAGCAGGAGCGCACAAAGAAATGAAAAAGGGAAAGGCAACCAGTCAAGATAATATTAGCATCGAGCTTATTGACGCACTTGGAGACAATGGCATAGAATTACTTACTAAAATGATAAACAAAATATATGAAAACGGAGCAATGCCGAAAGAACTGCAACAAACTGCGAACAACACCGAACCATCAGCATTATGAGCGAAGCTACAAAGATTATTCTTTGCATCATAATGAAACGCATTAGGAGTAAGCTGTCAACCAGAAATCGGTAAAGAACAATTCGGTTTCATGAAAGGAAAAAAGTGACAGTAAATGCGATTCTTGGCCTAAAATGATCATACAAAGATCGATTGAGAAAGAAATATACCTGCGTTTTATTGATTACTCAAAAGCTTTTGACTCAGTACAACATAGGCCACTTTTAAATATCTTGCATTCGATTGGTATAGACGAAAAAGATCTCAGATTGGTAGAAAATTTGTCCTGGAACCAAACAGCTTGCGTCGAAATTAACAACGAAACATCAAATTATTTTGACATAAAGAAAGGAGTGAGACAGGGGTGCGTCCTATCTCCAGACCTATTTAACCCATACAGTGAGGTCATATTTTGTGAAATACCAGACGTAAATGGGGTTGCCATTGGTTGAACAAACATAAATACAATCAGATATGCAGATGATGCGGTATTAATGGCCTTTAGTCTGGAGGATGTACAAACGATGATAGATAAGCTAGTCAAAATAAGCGAGGAAAATTGATTGAAACTGAATGTGAAAAAACTGAATGTATGGCAATCCATACGCAAGCTGTTCCTCTTCCGTTCAAGATATCCAGCAAAGGCGAAACGATGAAATAAATCACACAGTTCAAATACCTCAGAGCAAAAACATCTGAAGGCAAGGATATCACAAAAGTAAAAAGAAGAGTAATTTTGGCAAAACAAACAAACATTTCAGAAATTGACTTCCATTCTTTCAAATTCGAAACTCAGTACGTCTACGAAATTGAAGATCTGACAAACGTATGTTTTGTCCACATTGCTGTATGCCTGCCAGACATGGATTCGAGACTCTGGGTGTCATAAAAGTCTGGGAAGCCTTTGAAATGTGGATGTACCGAAGGATTTTAGAAATTCTTTTGACGGATAAAGTGACTAACCTGATCGTGTTTAAAAAAAATGGCAAAGAGCAAGAATTATTAATGACTATCAAACCAAGTCAAATGAGATTTTTTGGCCATATATGGAGAATAAATGGTATTGAAAAACTGATAACATCTGGATATAGACGGAAGACCTGCAAAGAGCAGACAGAGGACGACCTACACAAATGTTTTAAGGCAAGTAACATCGGACATGAAAACAAACATAGAAGAATATATTCGTTTTCACAGGGGATATAACAAAGTGGAGAACTATGATCAGCAACGTGCAGAACTGCACAAGCTACAAATGATGGTGATGCTTGAAATATTACGATTCACTTCTGGAAGGTCTGGCCTTCTAAATTATTTATTAGTTATAAGATATAAGGTAATACATGTATTTAAAATACCCGCAATTTCCGTGACGTAAAGTGGTGGCGGTTTGGAGTATGTGTATATCAGGGCGAGGCAAGAGCAACTCACCTCTATCTAGGTGTGTGTGTGGGGGGGGAGGGGGAGTGAGCAATTGCAGTAAAGGCATATAAAGCGCGGTCTCCCCGATCAACCCGAAAGCAATTTGCATCAAAATTCAATGCTGATAGATCAAATACTCAAATCATTCCATCAAAGCAAAGCATTCCTCTATGGTGATGGTGCATGGTACTGAAGTGTCGGTCTGTTGAAAACCAGATTACCCAACCGAAGTCTCAAAAAACGCACGCACGCACGCACACACACATACATACACCACATACACATACACACATACGCACACACAAAACCGCATTCAAATCGTTTGTCAGACTGTATTACAAAAAGCCAACTAAACCTTTTCGCCGATGGGCTCTATCTTGAAGTTGGTATAAACAGAGAAACCTTGCGACAAATCATGAAACTACCATGTAACGTTCAAACGCATCAATGTCGTTTAGTTACAGATGTGGACACCAGAAATAATATTTTAATGGGTCAGTGGTTTCTCAATGGAATCAATCATGACAAAAATTTAATTGAAAATACATGCAGATGGTTTTCACATGAGACCTATTTCCACACGAATAGCTACACTAACACTAATAACATTAAGGCCCTACTACTTCATTTTCCTGGAGATCAACATTCCTTGACAGCGTTTACGAAAAAGGTCTTCATGATAAGAAAATAACAGCATCGGCTCCACTCAGTTTCCATGGAATAATTGAACCATTCTTCTTTGTCGACGATGAAGGAACGTATGCCACAGTTAACAGTGATTGTTATCTCTACGCTTTTGGGGAGCCCTTGGACAACGTTTAAGGGGGTAAAAAGGCAGAGAACGATAGTTGTTTCAGCATGATGTTGCAGTCTCACATTGCTCTAAATGAGTGAAGATTTGGGTGCAGGATGTCATTAGCCATAGCGCAGACCGCCACTGGAGTCCCCATAGCCAAGATTTGAGCCCATAAGAAAATCGTCTTTAGGGTTTACCAAGGTTTACTGAAGGAAAGTACCGGTATGTCAGAAATAACCAATGATCCGATGGCCGATTGGTTAGAGTGTCCGCCTCGGAAGCGGGAGGTCGCGGATTCGATCCCCGGCCGAGTCATACCTAAGACTTTAAAATTGGCATTTTAG